>NGBS01000119.1:0-18157 GCA_002245135.1 Proteromonas lacertae | reverse complement strand
CTACAACAGCTTTTTCTAAACATTCTAACTGTTCTTTAATCTCAGCTGGGATTTGTTCACTATCTAAAGACAAACCGAGCTTTGATAACCATGTACTACTCAATAACGTATCGTCCCAATCAAATATTGTTACATTCAAGAAATTTGAATCTCCTAAGTGTAACAAAGTATGATCCGAGACAGGAACAGGTAACTGGCTTAGTGGAGCATTAGGAAAGGATGGAATGGTTTGAACTTCAGTAGAACCAGACATAATAAAAACAAATAGTAAAAGAAAAAATACTAAAAGAATAAAACAAAACGACTATTAAAAAGATAGAATTAATTGGTAAGACTTGATAAAAACAAACTTACTATATAAAAATATGCCAGCATCGAATAATTAAGTCTCAGTGCATTCTTCAAATTTAATTGGATGAAATATTATTTTTTCTAATTTTTATTTACATATAGATTGTTAACTCGATAATTCCGAATAGCTTGTATGTTATAAGAATGCTATGTAGTAAGGATATATGTAGAAATAATAAGTAACTGTAATTATGAGAGTGAAGGTTTAAGAATGTTATATTTTTGTAAATCTCGTTATGAGAGATAATGATATTGTATATGACCGAATATCAAGTGTATTAATAAGCATCACCGTGAATATTTGAACAAATAATCATTTATGGTTTAAGTATTAGCTTATTGTTGTTTGATGTAGTGAAATAATGACTAAAATTAATAAATGTAATTAGAGGTTGATGATTTATATTTTCTATACATTTTTACTTTTAAATGAACAGATGATAAACACATGATTGAACTGAATCATGTGTGTTGATATATTTTGCTATGATTTAGTTTTTAATTAAAACTTGTCAGTTTAACAATATACTCACCATTACTACAATCTATGTTTTATCTACTTACCTCTATTAATCCCCATATCTACTTAAACCTCTATAAAAGTGAATGATAAAATTCAAATTTTTGTGACAGTTTGAATTTTTGAATTTTTTGAAATGAGTTTAGAGGTTACAGGGGTGCTAAAGATCATTAAAGCTCTTTATGTATGACAGTATTACATAATAAATAATAGTTTATGACCAATAAAGCTTCAGAGCAAATTAGAACCAATGAAACAGCAGCTTATGCTGAAATAAAAAAAGCAGTATAAATATATGAAATAATATCCTAGATTAAACGTATAAGAGATGAAGATGATGGAAAGGATGAAAAGAGAAGAAAAATCGATAATTCTAAAGAAAAGAGAAGACAAAGTATTGAATATAAAATATATGGTGTATAGCGATAGTAGTTATGATGAAGAAAGTGAATCATATGAATATGAACTAGATCACATCAGATTATTAAAAGTAGTAGATTTAAAGAAGAAGTGTAAAGAATACAATTTACCTACTACTGGCAGAAAAATGGATTTGGTAGAAAGACTTGAAATATATCTTACAAATCTAATAGATAATAGAAAAACAAATAAGGAAGTTGAAACATCATCAAGTAGTGATGAAACTGTTGCAGATGATGAAAATTCTATTAATAATGATATACAAGATGAAGAAAATTCAGTGATTATATACCCTCAAGATGCAGAAATGGAAGTAGAAGAAGATGATGAAGTAAAACAACAACAACAACAACATGAGAATAATAAAGAAGAAGAAAAAGGAATGGAAGAAGAAATAAGAGAAGAGAATAGTGTAGAAGAAGTAAAAAATGATAGCAATAGTAATATTGAAGAAGATGGAAATGAAGATAGTAATGAAGGTGGTAAAGTTAATGAAGTACCTGTAGAAAAGAATGAAAATGATGATAAGCAGAAGAAGACTACAATTGATATTAAGCTATTTAACCTAAAAGAATGTGAACAACAAAAATGTGAAAGTTTAAAAGATGAAGAGAAAGAATCTGAAATAAAAAATCAAAAACTTGAAAAACCAGTTACTGATCTTAATGGATTACTTAAGAAAATTAGAGAAAATGCGCCAAAATCTCCATCAAGACCATCAATTGAATCTGATATTGAAAGCATCCCTATCATATCAGATTTAGCAAATGAAGCAACAAATGAAGATGTAGTTGAAAAGAATTCAGTTGATAAAAAGAAAGAAATAATACAATCAATTGCACATGAAGATAAAAATGAAAATGATAAACAATCTATATCATCTTCAGTATCATCTAAATCAATAGAGGAAGAAGATGAAAAAGCAATTCAATTAAAAAGAAAAATAGAAGCTATTCAATCAAAATTAAAATCACAACAGAAGAAAAATATCAAAGAAATAATTACTAAGAAATGTTTAACATCTGACACTCCCTCTCAAAATGATTCATCTGATAAATCATCACTTTCATCATCGGAATCTACAGATGCAGATCAACCAGCTCTAAAAAAGATGAAAATATCAGAAAAAGAATCACTAAAAATACCAAATCAAATAGAAACAAAAGCAAAACAACCTTCAAATTTATGTGGAAATATCAATTCATTTATAAAGAAACAAGAATCAATAAATAAAAATCCATCTAATATATCTAAGAAAGTAACTACATTTATAAAAATGCATCCAACATCTGAAGATAGTAAGAATAAATCATTACTTCATCACAAATCCATTGATCAGAAAACAAACCAAAAAATGTTTGTTAGAGATAAAGAAGAACCAAAGAAAGAGGTTCATCCATCATCATATAAAGTGGATATTAATAAATGCTCTTCACATACATTATCTCAATTACCATCAAAGACAACAACAACTACTACAACAGTTAATATAAAACCACCATCAGCTATACTCTCATCATCAACAAATTATTTATCTAAAAAAGAAGTACCAAAATATTCTTCAATGATGAAGAAAGAAGTAAAAGATGTTTCACAACAACAACAACAACCAATGAAAAAAGAAACACCAAAGTTTACATTATTTACAAAGAAAGATACAAAAGATGTTATACAGCAACATCTACCAGTTAAAAAAGAATCAAAATTTACACTATTCACAAAGAAAGATCCAAAGGAAATTGAGAAAGAAAAGAAACAAGAAACAGAAGTGAAAAAAGAAGTAATAAAAGAAATAATCAATGTTGATGATTCTCAAGATAGTAATTCAGCAAATAGTAGTAATTCATCAATCAATAATAATAGCAACAATAAACCTGCCAATAATAATAATTCACAGCTTAGTTGGGCTGATCCACAGAATCTAATGGCAACTTTAAGAATTCAAAGTACTACTTTTGATATGGGTTCAATATTTGGAGAAGTAACAACCTGTGATATAGATCAAATCTTTCCCAATAGACATCGTAAACCAAGAGGAAGTTCAGGTAATTGGTTGAATGATCAAGTTACAAGAGAAGAAGAAGAAAGATATAAAATAGAAACAAAATATGGAAAATATGGAAAAGAGAACTAATTCTTTTTTTATTATTTATTTCTATATAATTTTTTTACATTATTTGTGTTATATATTATTTAATACTTATTTACTCTCTTCATAAGCTCAACAAAAGTTATTCCAACATATTTATCAACCATTAACGAAGTAAGAAATCCACCTAACCATGCACCAACAATACCATGACAGAATATATCTTGACCTGTTAAACATAATCCTTTATATTTACTAACAATTGGGAAATAATCACCATTCATTAACACTTCTGGTGTTGGTTTTAATCCATAGCATGATCCTTTTGGACTATTCATATAATACTCATTAGTTAAAGGAGAACTACTTCTATGTAATATTTCTTTATCTCTTGTACCTGGAAAACGATTAAAAATATATTCTAACAATTGATTAGCTATTTGATCTTTAACTTCTTCATATCCTTCAGATCTATTCTTTGGTCTTTCACTTCTCCATTTATCAAACCATTCATATTGACCACATATAGTCAATGCTTGGATAACACATTTATCTGGATGTAGATCATGGAAATATGGACTTTTTGCTGATATACATGTAAAATACACAGCTGGTATTGGATGATTCTTTTCTCTGTAATATTTTTCAATATTTTCACTATGACTACCTTCTGGGAAGAACCAATAATTTGAAGCAGTAATACCATAATCCTCTGGTTTACCATCCAATACCAATTCAACAATAACACTACTATCTGATGGTTGTAAATGATTAATGAATTGATATTCACTGGTTGATCTAATATCTTCAACAGATTTTATACAGTCATAAGTATGTATCATACCAACTGAACTAATAACACTATTACATTTAATGTCAACTGATTCATTTAAGTATTTCACTTTTACACCTTCAACAACATTATCTCCATTAATCATTATTTCATCAACATCAGCTTTAGTAAAAATTACACCATTTCTATGTAAAATATAGCTAATTAATTGCTTTGCTATTTCAATGCCTCCTTTTGCAGGATAAAATGCTCCTCTTTGATAATGATCGAATATTTCAGCAAATACAGCAAATGAAACTTCGCTGGTACTTCCTCCACAAATTGTGAAATAATGAGTTAGTAATTGTTTTAATACTTTATTGTCTGTTAAAGAATCTACTACTTCATCTATTGTTTGGGATACATATTTAATTCCTTTATTTATATTCTTTTTCATTACTGGAACAAGAAATCTAAATAATAATAAAATATATCGAAAAAATACGATGGAACAATTTTCAATGGAAAAGTAGTTTGAAATGTATTTTTAGCTTCTTCTATACAAACAAAAAAATCATTAATAGCTTGATGTTCATCAGGAAAATAACTATATAAAGCTCTTTTGTAATTATCTACACCAGCTGGAACTTCAAATACCTTATCTCCAATTTGAATTACATCATATGCATTTCCTGTTTCTCCTCCTCTTAATTCAACCATATCAACTGGTTCTTCACAGAACTCTCTGATTGCTTCATAATCCATCCAACCAGGTATTTGATCACCAATGAAATGAATTCCAGAATCAAATTCATATCCTTTACATGAGTAGCCATGTAAAGCACCTCCTGCAGATTTTGCTTTCTCTAAAATACAAACATGATGACCTATTTCGGCAAGGCTTGCAGCACAAACTAATCCAGATACTCCACCTCCTATAATAATATCATCAATTCTATCAGGAAGTTTTTCAGGTGCAAACACTAAAACACTAATACGACAAATATACGTTCTGGTTTTGACATTTTTGTACCTAACACATTTTGGTTTTTAATTTTATACGCTTTGTATCCAAAATATCCTGCAGCTCCTACAACTGGAAGAAATAAAACACAAAGTATCTCTAAAAACATGATAGAGAAAAAAGAATTTCAAACAATGTCAAGCCTATATTTGACAAACTTTGACAATTTTTGTAAATTTGATGGTTAAACAAGATCTTTACACTATTTAGACAATAATATATGATTAATGAATATAAGAATTACATATTTATTCTACTTTTTCATTCTACTTGCTTTAATAGATAATAATATCAATTTAATAAATAGTTGAGGAGCCACACATGCAGCGCAGAAATAACCACTCCAAAATGCACCTAATACTCCATGACTAAACACATCTTGACCACTATTATATAATCCACTATATTCAGTAAATATTCTAAAGTATTTCCAATTAAGGAACTTTTCTGGTGTTGGCTTTATTCCATAACATGATCCTTGTGGAGTATTAATATAAAATTCATTAGTTAAAGGAGAACTACTTCTATGAAACACCTCTTTTTCTCTTGCATTTTTGAATTTGTTATAAACATATTCTAACATCTGATTGGCTATTTTATCTTTCACTTCAGCATATTCCTCTGATCTACACATTGGTCTTTCATTTCTCCACTTTTCATACCATTTATAATCACCACCAAATGTAATTAATTGTAATAAAGTTTTACCAGCATATTTCTCTCTATAATATTGACTCTTTGCTGTTGATTTTGTTGATTTTGATCTTGATTTTGAATTGATGATTGTAATTGTTGTTGTTGTTGTTGTTGTTGTTGTTGTGTTTGTGTTTGTGTTTGTTTGTGTTTATGAATTAAGAATTGATGAATTTGAATTGGATGATAATAATGAATCTGAATGTTCAAATGAATATGGATATTGAATATACTGATTAATAGATGATGTTGGTGGATTAGATTTGCTTAAATTATTAGAATTGTCGTTATTACTGCTAATTGTGGAGTTGTTTGTGTTTGAATTAAATTCATTTGATTCTTCTTTTTTGATTTTTCTTCTTTGATTATTGAACCACTGTCTCATCTCTTGGACAGGAAGTTGTATTTGCTCTGATAAATTAATTATGTCTGTTCGGTTCGGTTTGTGGTTAGCTTTAAATGCTTCTATTAACTAATTTAACTGATTCTTAGACTTTTTCTTTTTAGGAGCCATTTTCAAATCAGTATGAGCTTTTCTTCTTTGAGGGTATATTCTATAAATATTATTACCAATAGGGAAGAATAAAATACAAATCACTCTCTTGTTGCTGTTGTTGCAGTATATTTTATTGAATTCTTTTGAATACATATGTTTGATTAGGAATATCAATTCCTTGAAATTGATTTTGATAGAGTAATTGACTAATCACATTAAACATAACTTAATACGAATCAAAAAATTGGCTTCCAGATTGATACATTTTAATACTTCAAAATAAACCTTTATATAATGAGAAAAAGATAAAAATAAAAATGTCAAGCCAAGCCTTCCAGTCAAGATTTTTTTAAATATTTCTCTTGATTATATATATATTTCAAATTCTAGTCAATTCTATGGGAGAAATTAAAATCAGTTATAGTCATTATCCTAGGAATATTGGACAGTATTGTTCAACTGCTCTTAATTTAGTATTTTGAAGAATGTTATAACATGTAGTTGTTGTGTTCTATCTTATTAACTTGTGGAATAATTGTGTTAAATAAATCATCATCAATGGGTATATTTTAGAATTAATTGTTTTATTGAATAGGTTTTGATGTTATTCCGAAAGAATTAGGAGTATATCCTATTATATTAATGATATATGTGGTTATAATAACCATAATTTGTGTTTATAATGGAGAGGCTATTTCTTCACGAATAATTCCTCTAAACTTCCTTTTTGTTTCTTTTATGCCTTCAGTAATTATAGTTATGATTATGTTAATATACGCTGCTGCGACATCAGCAGTTGTGATAACAGATGAAAAAATAAATAATACTATAAGTCTATGTTGTCCAAATTTTACATATTCAAGTAAATGTAATTTTATGGAAAAATATGGATGTGATTCATTCAATATAACAAAGAGTCAATTTGATGAGGCTACATATAATTCGTATTTCATGATTTTTGTATTTATGATTGTTTTTACCCCTACAACAGTATTTATAGAATTATATATATAATCAATAGACAGTTTATCTTGATTTCACGAGAAAGATGTTAGAAAGCGAAGGTAAAATATCTGAAGAGGAAAATTCAATTCAATGTCAACTTGGTACCCCCAAAAAAGAGTCTATTATAGAAAAATTGAAAAAGAATCCAGATGTTTATGAAAGTAATATTTTCGTTACTAGAGACATATCAGTTTATTATAAAAGACTTCATATTGTTACAGGAATATTGAGTGTATATTATTATATATTATATATGATATTAAATATTTCTCTTTATATATTGTTTATATCTATAATATGTGTTGGATGGAATATATGTGAATTAGTTTATACAAATAAAATTGGTTTTAATTTATTTTCGAAAGATTTAAATATTATCAAATTAGTTTATTGGATTATTCTGTTTATTTATTCAGTTAATGTTAAAAGAATATTTAGTAAATGTCACGAGAATAAGAAAAAAGGTTATAGAAATTATGTGCAAATAATTCAGCTTATTATTTTTGTAACTGGCTTGTACTTCTTTATTCGTAGTATAGCTACTCATGATATATCAAATTATTCTGAAACTTATGAAAATTGTTGTATAAATCATGTTGTATCTAACAAAGTATAATAAATAAAATAATAAATAAATATAATATAATATAGTGTGATTTCTTAAAAGAAAGTGCGTGTAATAGTATTGATGAATATTTAAATGTTATACCAAAGAAAACAATTTTTAATTATGGATATTTTGTGAATTTTTTTTTATTTTTTATATATTTTGGTGCGCATGTATGAATATTATTTTATTATTGTTAGGTATTTGGTAGTATATTTGAATATACAACTATTGAAGAAGAAAGAAAAAAAAGAACAAAATTTGAAAAACAATTAATAAAACTTGGATATGAAGATTTGGTGAAAGAATATCGTCCAAATAGTTCAGTATTTAACAATTAGTATTAAATATTTAAATCATTTATATAATAAGATGTTATTTTTTAAGTTATGAATATATGTATGAATATATAGAGGAAAGAAAAAAAAAAAGAGTAATAAAAATTATCAAATTTCAGTAATAATAAGACTAATTATACTATAATATATCCCCATATATAACATATTGTAAAATATTTTTTCTTTTTAATTCTTTATAGTTATTAAACTAAGAGGCACGAACCGGTTCAAGTAGATCAAACAAAAAGTAGATAATAATAATAATAAATATATATTAATAATAACAATACAATAATATTCTTGGTCCAGATTTTGAGTGTTTATATAGCAAGAGTATACCGTGTGGTTATATATTTCACAGCTCCAACAAAAATAATACTCAAAAATGAAGCTACTCTTTATAGTTATGAGCGTAATGCCAATCTGCTTGTTTTTCTGGAGCCACTTTTTTCTTTGAAGAGTTTTGAGGCAAAGCCCTAGCTCTCCCCCTAACCCCGCCCCTTAATATGACGATTCATCAAGATATTTATCTTTATAAAGATATTTTAAGGATTTTATTGTCTAATGGTCTATTCTTTAGAACACTATTCATGTTATACATATAATACGAACTTTGATTACAAGCTAGCATCTCGCATGCACCCAGTTTTTTACTATCAAGATACGACTTATGAGTTGCTGAGTAGTGAATATGGCGGATGTATTACAGTTGGAATTAAAGCGCAAGAAGAAGATAAGCTAATTTGTAAGTTTTTTCCATGAAATTGGCTCAGTTACTCTAATGCAATATTCAGGAGATAATGATTGTTTTTATATATGTAACAACACTGTGGATCATAAAACTATGCTATACCAATTAAAAATAGAAAATGATAGATTTATAGTAATAAATAAATTAGAGATGGAAATTTACTTTAAAAAGTTTGTAATAAAGAATAATAAAATGTTTGCAGAAGCTCTATCAGATGGGGAAAACATAATTCTTTATAGTCCCACTATATATGAAAAAAAATTGCAATTTGTACTTAGTGGTGCAAGTAATATAAAAGCTATGGGTAAAGTAACTTTCGAATGCGATGATATAATGCCAATGTACATGTTTTCGTCAGATGATAAAGCATCTATTCGTAATGTTATGATGACTGAATGTAGAATATATAAAGACAATGAATTGAGTGACGATATAGATAATATTACAATATATACAGATGAATGTAACTCATTAATTATAAATGATAAAGTATATTTTGTAGATTCAGGAAAGCCTATAACAGTTCCAATTACATGTGGTAATTTTACAATATTGGAAGAAGTATTTGATGATAAAGCAGGATGTTCATATACAATCGAATTTGGAGGCACAAAAGAAGTTATTGATCCAAATGAAAAGGCGCGAAACAAAATAAAAACTATAAAAGAAGAAGATCAAAAAGATTTTTCAATAGTAGATGATAAAGAAAAATGTAAGAGTTTTTTAGATGCAATAGATATATTAAATGAGGAAGAAAGCATGTCTAAAGATGGAAATTCATTATATGATTGTTTTTATTTTGTACTAAATGATGATGGAACATATGAAAGTGGTAGAGGTATTATAAAGAGAAGAAATGCTGTTTTAGATGGTCTTAAATCCATATGGAACAGCATTAAAAAATTTACTTCTGCACTATATCATGGAGTTGCAAAAATAACATACTTTGTAAAAGAGAAAATGAATATAATTATTGATTACATTGTTGATGGCATAAGATATACAATAAAATGGATATACGATACAGCTCAAAAATTGATTTATTCTTTTTTAGCTTATATATCTCGTTTAGGTAATATAATAGTTGATATAAGTAAATTTTTATGTAGATTGTTCAACATTGGTGATGTATTTAGAAATGCTAAAGAAATAGAAAGAAGTATTAATAGCAATCTTGAGCTATTAATAAATCAATTTAATAATAGTAAAACTTGACAAACTTTGACAATTTTTGTAAATTTGATGGTTAAACAAGATCTTTACACTATTTAGACAATAATATATGATTAATGAATATAAGAATTACATATTTATTCTACTTTTTCATTCTACTTGCTTTAATAGATAATAATATCAATTTAATAAATAGTTGAGGAGCCACACATGCAGCGCAGAAATAACCACTCCAAAATGCACCTAATACTCCATGACTAAACACATCTTGACCACTATTATATAATCCACTATATTCAGTAAATATTCTAAAGTATTTCCAATTAAGGAACTTTTCTGGTGTTGGCTTTATTCCATAACATGATCCTTGTGGAGTATTAATATAAAATTCATTAGTTAAAGGAGAACTACTTCTATGAAACACCTCTTTTTCTCTTGCATTTTTGAATTTGTTATAAACATATTCTAACATCTGATTGGCTATTTTATCTTTCACTTCAGCATATTCCTCTGATCTACACATTGGTCTTTCATTTCTCCACTTTTCATACCATTTATAATCACCACCAAATGTAATTAATTGTAATAAAGTTTTACCAGCATATTTCTCTCTATAATATTGACTCTTTGCTGTTAAACAAGTACAATATACAACAGGTATTGGTGTATTACTGTCCTTGTAGAATTTCTCTAAGTTATCGTGAAATGTACCATCAGGGAAGAACCAATAGTTGGATGAATCAATACCAAAATCCTCTGGACTACCATCTAATACTAATTCAACTGTTACTGCTGCTTCACTATTACTCATGGTTTGAACTAGTTTGTATCCTTTTGATTCTTTTACATTTGGTATCTATTTCATTATATATAATTATCATATATTTTCATATACATTTTCTAATAGTTTATATGTATTTGGTATTCCAATTGTTGATATAACAATTGATGATTTAACATCTACTAATTGATCTAAATACTTGATTCTTACACCTTCTACTTTTTTATTACTGTTATTAATGATAATTTCTTTTACATCTGCTCTAACAAAGAATAAGCCATTTCTATTGAGTATATAATTCATTATTCTATCAGCCATATCACCAGAACCTTTCTATTTAATAATAATAATGTCAATACATACAGTTGGATATGAAGATCCCTTTAAATAATGATCTGTAAGCATTGAATAAGCAGCAAACGATATTTCAGATGGTCCACCTCCCATGCTATAATATAATAAATATGATTAATATTATATATACATTAAATAATATCTACACATTATTTTACGAAGTGTTTTATTATCTGTTATCTTCAATACCACTTCTTCTAAAGTTTTTTTCATTTCATCTTCTAAATTTGGATAGAAATATTTCATTAAAAATGAAGATAACCAACTAAATATTATATAATATATATATACTTAGGAAACATCTTTAAAAAGAATAATGTATTGTATTGACTTTTACCTTTTTTTATTTCATCAAAATATTGATCAATTGCTGGTTTTTCTTCTGGGAAATAATTGTACAAAGCTTGCTTACATTTGTCTACTTCACCTGGTATTTCATATGTCTTGTTTTCTATTAGTACTTTATCAAATGCTTCACCTGATTCACCTCCTCTGTTCATTGAAGTGAATTCACACTAATATTTAAATAAATAAACATTATATAAAAGAATATACCTTTTCATCCATTACATCTTGCAAAAATGTAAAGTCTTTCTTTCCAGGAAACATATTTCCAATGAAATGAAGTCCACTATCAAATTCATATTTTTGATATGTATAAGAATGAAGACATCCACCTATGTTTGGTGATTTTTCTAGTACTACTACTCTATATCCTAGATTACTCAAATTAGCTGCACAACATAGAGATGAAATTCCAGAACCTACTACAATTGCATCAATGCGCTTTGGAATTTTGTTTGGTGCAAAATCTACAATATAGTCATGCTAATAAAAAATAGAAGAAATACTTTGAACTTTCTTAGGAGATTCTTCATCTACTTCCGCTATTTTTGGTTTAAGTAAATAGTATATTCCATAAAACAGTCCAACTATAACTGAAATGATGATAATCATTTTTAATTATTTTGAAACAGCTATATTTTTAAAACTTAAAAAAGTGTGTAATAGAATGAGTTTCAAGAAAACAAATATATATTCAATATAATAACAACGTATTAATCAAAATTAAACTAAAAATACGAAGTATCTATGATTTGTGAGATTTATCTTTTATACAAGGTATTAATAGTCTCTTCAACCAACTAAAGAATGCTACTATATACATAACATACAACTGAAACAAAGCTATTACATTCTGCTTAATCCAGTACAAAGCATCGTTAGGCCAATAATAAGGATGAAGTATTCTAAAGAATAAGTTCACTAATCTTCGACTATATCTACCAGCAGGGTATAAAGTATTAACTACATTCTTTGTTGCGATTCTTACATTTCTAGTGGGAAATAAAGGTCCACCAGGGTATGATAATACAACTAGTGCACTTTGTAATTTAAAGGAAGTTCTATGATCAGTGGGCACTTTACATTTACCGATATTATCTAGGTATGTTAGTAATGCTTCTTCATCTTCAATTAAGTGAATTTGTTGTGATATTGCTAATATAAACATATTATAATGGGTCTATATAGAAAAAAGATGAAATAATGAGTTTTTATACTGTGTAATCTTCATCTACATTATTATCTACTTTGTATATATTGTTTAAATAATTATCCAACTCTTTAACTGTATAATAATAGAAGAAAAATCTATCTATCAACAATATTATCTCATTTCTCACAATATAAGGGATAATATTATTCTCAGTTGAGCACAATATAGAGGAGATTGAATGTATTAAATTATCAAATATGGCTTGATATTTATGAGTTGAATTAATTAAATCACACCAAAATAACTGATTACAGCCTTTACAGAATATTGTCCAATACTTCTTATTCTCATAATTATCCTTTGTATTAGGATTATCATATAATATCCATAAATATGATAATAATACGAAAATTGAAGGAAAAAGTATATGACTTTGTAGGATATTTGTTGATTCTATTAGTTCTGCGAATAAAGTATGTGTTTCTGGTGTTATATAATAAGTTGCTACTATTTCAAAGAATCTATAACAATGATCAACTATTGACAGTTTTAATCTTTTTCGTGTTTCATAATCAATATCACAAGAGAGATTGTGAAATAAATCATCCATAAGAGCAGTTTTTTCTATCTTATCTTCACTACAAGCATTCTAAAATTATGAATTATATCAACAGTAAAATATACCAGTAAAATCTGATGAATTTCGGTGCATACAGCTATTTGAAATTGAGCTAAAGGTGTATCTGGAAGAGGCAAAACACAATGACTAAAATTGAAGAATAAAAATAAATATACCTTGTTAATTCTTTAAAACATTCATCATTCGCGAATTTTAATTGTTTTATTATCTTTGACGTGAATAAATTCCTTTCAGGAGTTTCATTTTTCTCATTTTCTGCTTCTTCCAAGATATCACTGAAGGATTTGGATCTTTTGAGAGTATGAGGAAAATCAGGTGTGGCTTTTGGGCCTTGAAAACTAAAGCAAAACTCTGAATCACTCATTTTTCAAAATAATTTGTAACTCAAACTTCAAGCTTTCTATAGATTTATTCTTCAAAATGAGTAGAATAGCAGCTAATTTGTATTAGTTCAAAATAATAAATTGATTTTAGGAAGGATGAATATTTTGAAAGAAGAGTATTTGGATTAAATAGAGCAATACTGAATATGGGTTCTGAGTTACTGTCCTTTGTGGAAAGATATGTATTTGAATTTTAGTAATATAGTTATAGTTTCCAAGAGATGCTGATAAAATAACATATTACCTTTTGTTAAACTATCCAATGGCTGAACTTGAGAATGCATTAGTAAGTAATACTGTTTTAGATTTACTAACTGATTCATTGGGATATGACATATCAGATTCTGTAATGACATATTCTGAACCTTTACAATCAACTTATATAGGAAGAAGAATACTCACATTTTTAGATGCTCCAAACCTTGGTCAATGTAGTCGTGTTTGTAAAAAATGGCATTCATGGATATATGGTTCAAAGAAGAACAAAAATCAACAAACAATTAATTTACCAAATAATCAATTTTTCTTCAAAAAAGAGCATACATATACAAGACAACTATCTAACTATGATTTTGATGATAATAGTATAGGAATAGACGAAGATCCTTACAAATCAGTCTTATTAAAACCTCATAAATCATTATTAAAATGGAGAATTAGATTATCAGGAATACCACCAAAATACAGATATAATTTCTGGAGATATCAAACTGAGTTGGATATGAAAAGAGAGTGTCATAATATAATGCATCGTCAACCAGGTGTATTTGAATTATTTGTTGATCAACCACCATCTCCAACTATACAAAAGGTTATTATGGATGATATATCATTTTATATTTACATATATTTTTCTTTAATTCCTATTTTTTTAAGTAGATAGAACATTTGTTAATGATAATAGATATGATGGTGCTTGTGAAGCTAGTATAAATCTAAATATTATTATCGTTTTTATATTAAAATAGTGGATATTGATGAATCTGGTGATAAACTAACAGAAGCACAAAAACAATCAATATTATCAGAATTATTACATGCTTCCTCCTTCTTAAGAGATTCGGTTGAATATTGTCAAGGTATGAATCATGTAGCTGTTGAGTTATTACGTATATCCAATTGGAATAAAGTCAATGCCTTTTGGTTAATGAACAGCTTTACATTGTGTGAAAGAATGAAGTTATATGAATTATATATGTCTGGATTACCTCGTTTACATCTTTGTCAATATGTATTTAAACATTTAATAGATCAATTCTTACCTAAATTAGCATTTCATTTTGACTGTGTTGGTGTTATAATTGATATGTTTTCCACTGAATGGTTAATGACATTATATACTAGTCATTGTTTATTACCACCAATTACAGTGTCTAAAGTATTAGATTCCTTCTTAATTGAAGGTTGGAAAGTTATATATAGAGTTGGTTTATCTGTATTAGCATTTTTTGAAGAGAAATTGAAAGGATTTGATATGGAACAAATTCTAATTTATTTACAAAGATTACAAAAATCAAATGTTAAAGATTTAACTGAGGAAGATGGTAGTAAGATTATTCAACATTCATTATCATTTAAATTCAATCAACAGTATTTAGATACATTAGAAGAACAGTATAAAAAAGAGAATGAAATATGTTCTACTTCTTCTACCAATGATTCCGGATAACAATAATACTCCTAGAGATAGAAAAATGTCATTTGATATTAATTTGAAGAAAATTAGTGGAATGTTTAAGAAAAAGTAGATTTATATATTTTATATTAATTGATTTTTTTTTATTTCATAACAATACAATAGAATAATAAATTAAATAATTAATTTTACTTTCCAGGTGGTTGTTTTGCTACAGGTACTGAAGATGGTGCAGTCTGAGTAGTATTCATTGCATCATTATTTTCATCAATACCGTTTTTCTCTTCATCAGTTCTAATACCTTGTTTTACGTCTTGCAACAATTGTTCAAAATCCCAGGGATTTTTTGGCTCTTCAATCTAACAAATAATGAAAATATGTAATAATACTAAGTTTTCTTGTAAAAAATGAGTGACTAATATTGTAAGATCAACACCTGGATCGTAAGCTAATGGAAGACTCGATTGACCAGTTCTTTTCAATTCTTCTAATCCTTGAACTCTGAAAGTCTTTACTTGTGGTGCTTCAGCAACATCAACCATCTTCTCTTCTTCTTGTATATCTTCAATATCTGGAATAATCATTATTTCTTCTACAATAAATAACTTTCAATAAAAAATACCTGTTTCATTATCTTCTTGTGGTTTAGGTTTATTTCTATCATTATATATCAAAAATAACAATACTTCTCCAAAGTTGGAATTACTACTTGTCCTGTGGTGTCCTCTCCCCATCCACTAGCCGGAGCTCCTCTTGGTGGTGCATCATCATCTTTTTCATCATATGGCATCTTGTTAATGAGAATTAATTACAAAAATTCAAAAACTGATTTGCTTGATTTGATAAAAAGTGTGGTATAATAGTGAAATAAAAATGATAATTTTAAATGAGTTATATTTCATAAATACATTTTTCATTAACTTTTCACATTTCTATATATCATAAATGGAGAAATAGCGGAAGATGTAGAATTAATACAAATCGAAATAATACTCTATATTAATGATTAAAATACACAATTTTATAAAATAGCATCAATTGCCTTAATTTCATCTGTTATTACCAGTTTTTCTAATCAAGAATAAATCTCTTAAAATTTGGCGCGTTTTTGATTTTTTATTGTAATGTTTAATGCCAGCACTGTAATCACCCAGAACGGGCCATTAACAAAAAATGATCACCGCCATAAACAATCCTAGGAGGTTATCAAAAGAACAGATTATTACTACCAATATTAGGGTATTAAAATATATATTAAACCGCCATAGGATGCAATCGCTGTTATTCCTGATAACAACGAATCTATTGATACAATCAGTTCATTTATTTATGCTGTGGCTTACATTTATTCAAAAAAGGTTATATATACAGAAAATGATATGAGAACATTCCAGAGACGAATGTCAGTAAATAATCTAAATGATACAGTTGATACTAGCAATACAGTAGATAATCTAGTTAGAATACAAGATACTAATGATCTGTCATTTTCAGACGATTTTAGTGTGAGTCAATTTGAACATTTTTCTACTGCTCAGAATTGGTTAGATATGACTACAGTATAATTTCTTGATTTATGATAATACCTAGATTGATGGGAGCAAGTGAGAGTCGTATATTATACTCTCCATCTGATAGATTCAGAACACCAGAAACTGGTCTTAGAAGCGGTAGAGCCAGTAGTATAGAAACTCGAAGAACATTTCAGTCTATGGGTGAAGTAATTGATGATAATCAAGCTGCAGCTGAACAATATGATTATACAGAGCCAATGATGGATCAAGACGAAATATATCAAGACATGCAACCTGAGCAAGGAGGTGATATGGAAGAAGTAGAAGGAAGAGAAAGTGAGAATAGAAAGAAATAGGTATGTTGATGTTGTAGAGAGTCTAAAAGGTTCAGTATTAGAGAATAATAATATAGAATTAGATGATAGTCCATTAAATGGAGATGAAGATTATGATGATAGAGTAACAGGATCTGGCAAACATAAAAGATCACAATCTTTAGTAAATAAAAGGAAGAGAAGAAGACTTTATTTGATGAAGAAACTGAATTATCTGAAGAAATTGTAAGAAAAATGAAAAATGATGATATATACAGTGATAGTGATGAAGAAAATGGCAGTGATGATGATGATGACGGAGATGATGATGACGATGATGGTAATACACCAAGAAGGAACAGAAGAAGAAATAACAATAACAATAATAATAATAATAACAATAACAATAACAATATATTATAAAATAGTTAAAAAAAAAAATATAAAAAACCAGAATATTCCAAATTTATAAACCCAATTACACACTTCATTAGACAATTACCAGAAATGAAGAAACTTCCAAGAGATGATGATAGAGATGATGTAGATGAAATTGATTTAATGCAGTTGGGATTAGATGATGAAGAAGAAAGAATAAATGATGATTTTGAATTTACAACAATGAATATTAATGACCATAATGAACAACAACAACAACAACAACAACAGCAGCAAATGTCGCCATCATCACCAGTGAATGATACTATACAAATGAATAGTAGAATTGATGGAACAGTATCTTTTCTAGAAGGACCAACATTTAATGAAACTATGGATGATCCTATGATAGAAATTAAT
>NGBS01000342.1:0-33527 GCA_002245135.1 Proteromonas lacertae | reverse complement strand
AACCCTAACCCTAACCCTAACCCTAACCCTAACCCTAACCCTAACCCTAACCCTAACCCTAACCCTAACCCTAACCCTAACCCTAACCCTAACCCTAACCCTAACCCTAACCCTAACCCTAACCCTAACCCTAACCCTAACCCTAACCCTAACCCTAACCCTAACCCTAACCCTAACCCTAACCCTAACCCTAACCCTAACCCTAACCCTAACCCTAACCCTAACCCTAACCCTAACCCTAACCCTAACCCTAACCCTAACCCTAACCCCCTAACCCTAACCCTAACCCTAACCCTAACCCTAACCCTAACCCTAACCCTAACCCTAACCCTAACCCTAACCCTAACCCTAACCCTAACCCTAACCCTAACCCTAACCCTAACCCTAACCCTAACCCTAACCCTAACCCTAACCCTAACCCTAACCCTAACCCTAACCCTAACCCTAACCCTAACCCTAACCCTAACCCTAACCCTAACCCCCTAACCCCCTAACCCTAACCCTAACCCTAACCCTAACCCTAACCCTAAACCCTAACCCTAACCCTAACCCTAACCCTAACCCTAATCAATTATTATATAATCAATCAATTAGCTGCGTAAAGCATCACATAATAAAGATAGTAATCCATTAACTTCGTAATCTAATTTGTTATCAATAAATAATTGATTATTATCAATTAATTCTTTCCTAAATCTATTACCATCTTTTCTAATATTATCTAAATATGTGATAATTTCCAATCTTTTTTTCGTTGCATACTGATTACTATAATAATGCTTATCTTTGTCTAGTATAGCTTTTAACTTTGCTAGATTAGCTATACTCTCTTCTAAATAATGTAAGAAATGAATTTCTGTATATCCATTTAATGCTAATTCTCTAATGCTATTAAAAACTTTGATCCAAAATGGTATTTCTTCTTGAACCATTGTTATATCTCTCTGATAAACAAAATGACCCATTTTAATATAGCAAAAAATCAAAAAAACAATAAATTAAAAGTAAAGTTAATTATTTCTTTGATAATCAAAGAAAAAAATTTAACTATATTATTACAACTCCTTGATTATCAAGGAATTTCAATTAGCAAATCATATTAATACATTTGGAGTTATTTTATTGGGTATATTTATATCTTTCTCGTTTTATAGGTTCTAATGTATCCCAGCTATCCTCCTTGGTTTAATCCGTGGTATTACCAAGTCTCCAAGTACTTCTATGCCTATTCAAGGCAATAGTCAAGCAAATCAGATTCCAATGTTGCCACAAAGTTATTTTAATCCCTGGATGAACCCTTATTTTACTCCAGCTATCCCACCACCACCATCCTATTACTATCCTCCACCATATTATGTAGGATCATTAAATCAACATCCACAACAACCTCAGCAGCAGCAGCAGCAACAACAACAACAATCAAACACTACTAGAAGTACTAATGAAACTAGTTTCATAACACCAAGAAGAAGAACAACATCTTCAATTGTAATTGATCAACCACCTCCTCCACCTCCAAAAATACAACGATTATCAGAAATCCCAGATGATTTATTACCAGATACACCTCCTCCTGAAGATCCACCAACACTTTCACCAATTAATGATGGACCAATTCCTGAAATACATCCTCAATCAACTACAGATGTTGAAAGAAGAAGGCAGCTACAGGAAGAAATGATTGCTCTGGATGTTGTTGATAATCATCCAGATCAGTTGAAAACAATGTCACATCCTGAAAGAGTAAGTTTGTTACAACTTGTAGAGAGAAGTAGTAGAGACTACGAACGTACCTACGAGAAGATTATAAATGAAGAAGATGGAAAGAAACCTGAGGATTTGTTTACCCAAATCTGCAATGCATCAAGTGATTTTATGGTTACCATACGTAACTACATAAATGAGAAGAAATTTTCTTATATAAAAGTGTATTTCAGATTCAGAGTAGGTTATATAGGATCCGATGAACCAGCCAATGCACAAGTAAGTTGTTACAAAACATTCGAAACAGCGCCAGAAATTATAACTTCTCAAGAGTTAGGTACAATTGGTTCAAAGTTAAACAATGCCATGATTAGAGATTTAGGTTCAATTTTCAACACTGAAAGATCTGAATTAAAGTTCAGATATATTAAGAAGGTAGAGATGATACTGATGAAAAGTGCGTTATTAATTTAGTAAGATATAGTGAAGAATGTAAGAATATGTGCTTTTTATTTAGCGTGGCAGCTGGTTTACACTATATAGAGTTCAAAGACCACCGTAACAGAGCAATGAAATATAAACAGTATGTAGATTTAATGGATGTAAGTAGTTTAAGGTTTCCAGTAGATGCAATTAATGATAGTGACAGAATTGATGAGTTTGAACAGCTGAATCATATTACTATCAATATATTTGCAATAGACCAGAATGAACCTATTGATATATAAAGATCATTATATGGTAATAACAAAGTTAGAAGCCTTCCTATCACCTTTTGGTAAAAGGTGTCATAATTATTATTCAAGATGCCAGTATTGTTTCTGTACTTTATCAACAGCTGATATGATAATTCAACATCAGAAAGAGAATTGTCAATTACAAAAAGGAATCATTCGTCAATTTCCACCTCCAGATACTTTCATCAAGTTTCATAATTTCAAATACCAACAAATGATTCCTGTAGTATTATACTGGGATACAGAAGTTATACAAGTACCAATAGATCCTTCTGAAGTAATACCTGGAGCCAAAGGAGCGTTTAAAAAACATATTCTCAGCAATTGGTGCATTCACTTAAGTTCCAGGTACCCTGAAATCATCAGCGAAGAAACATTCTTCGGAAAACTGGAATTGCAGCAAGATCCACAAGATTTGGAGATGCAACTAGTAAAGAAGTTTGTTGAGATTCAAGATTATGTATTGAAGAAGTATGAAGATTATAAAAGTGGTGAATTGAAACCATTAGATGAAAGCACTTATATTCCAGCTCATAAAAATATCGATAAATGTATGTGGTGCAATACACCCTTCAATGAAAACGACAGAAATAGAAGGCGTACAAGGCACCATGACCATTTTACTGGCAAGTATATTGCAACCTTATGTTCAAACTGTAATTGGCATTGTAGTTTACAATATATGCCTATACCATGTTTGGCACACAACAATAAAAACTATGACAATAACTTTATAATACGTGGATTATCAAAGTTGGATAAAGAAATGGAAGCAAAATGGTACAATGATAATAATATTCCTATTCCAAATGATAATGATGATGATGATGAAGATAATGAAATTATACAATTACCAATACATGAACCTGAACCTGAACCTGAACCAATTGCTGATAGATTAGCTGAATACAATAGAGGTATTGAAGAAGAAAAGAAACAAGAAGCAAAAACAGTTGATGTTGATAATGATGAAGAAGATGCAGAAACAGAAGAAGATACTGATTCTGATTTACCATTACCAGAAATACCAATTAATACAATTGAAATAGTTGATGAAAATGATCCAGCAAATGAAGAAGCATTTAATGAGTTGTATTATATGTTACATAGTAGAGATCATTACATATCACCAAGAACAGCAGAAGATATTGGATTAGAAGAAGAGATGGGTAATATTATTGTTTCACAACCTAATTCAACAACAACAACAACAACAACAACAACAACCAACACCAAGAAAGAAGAAATATCATTCAAAACTATCTGTATTGTTAAAAACTGATAATAAGTTTTTACTTATCAAGTTCATGAAGTTACACTTTATAGTTAGTTGTCAATTTATGCCAGCATCATTAGATTCATTAGTTAAGTCATTGAAAGTCGAAGCTGATGCACATGCTAATCATAAAGTACTCTTTAAACCAGTTTATCAATATGTAACACAAACAAAAGAGATAAATGATTGTTTAAAAAAGAGAAACTGGACAGTAGATGATTTTATAGCTAAGTGGGGTTTACAGAAAGGTCATTTCCCCTACGAATACGTAGATAGTATTCAAAAGTTATACCTTACTGATAAATTACCTAGAAAAGAAGATTTTAAGTCTCAATTAAAACAGAATGAAGGTATATCTGATTATGATTATGAATCATCTCAAGCTCTCTGAACTCTATTGAAATGTAAAAACTTGATGGATTACAATATGTTCTATTTAGCAATTGATGTTCTTACATTATCTAGTGTATTCGATCACTTTAGGAATGTTGTATTTAGAACATTTACATTAGATCCATGCTGGCATGTATCATGTCCTGGTTTAGCCTGGAGTATATTCCTTAAAAAATCCAAAGTGGATATTGAACTAATATCAGATCAAGACAAGTATGACTTTATGAGAAAAGGTCTTATTGGTGGAATTTCAATGATTGGATCTACGAGAAAAGCAGAAGCTAAAAATCATTACATGGATCCTCCATACTTTTCAGATCATACTTCTCATCCACCAAAACAAGAAACATATATTATGTATGTAGATTATAATTCTCTATATCCTTCTACAATGGCATCAATGAAATTACCCTATAAAGACTTTCAATGGGAACCAAATCCTTAATTAATTTATGATAATGTTATAACAAAATTAAAACCTTATGAGGATTTAAAAAGATTATTTATGGTAGAAGATCAGAAGCTGTGGAAGGATCCAGAGAGCAGAGGTTATATATTAGAAGTTGATATAGAACCTCCAGATAATACAAATGGCAAGTTTTCAGAGTATCCTTTATTTCCTGAAAGAAAGATAATATTATATGAAGATTTGTCACCAACACAGAAGCAATGAGCCAGAGAATTAGGATTAGTAGCTGTCAACAAAAAGTCTGGCAAAGAAGTATTGAAGAATAATACAGCAAGAATAATATGTGATTTATCCAACAAGTATCATTATGTTGTTCATTATCAATATCTAAACTATGCTGTGAAGTTAGGATATAAAGTAACCAAAGTATGGAGAGTAATTAGTTTTTGTGAAACAGATTATGCGTATGAATTTGTTATGCAATGCCATCTATTAAGAAAAGATGCAAAGAAGTTCCATCGAGATGCAGAAGCTGATACGTTTAAACTAATCCTGAATAGTGCATATGGTAAGACATGTGAGAATACTGAGAATAGATGTAGAAGTAGACTAGTTAATAATGAGGACCAATTCCTCAAATGTGTTAGCAATCCATACTTTACTGGTTTTGTTTCAATTGATGGTTGTGACTTGAGAGTGTGTAAGTTTAAAAAATACAAGTGTACAATAGATAAGCCAAGCTATATTGGAATGTCCATTCTTTGCCAATCAAAGTATCTTATGGCAAAGTTTTGGTATGGACAGCTATATCAAAAGTATAAACAAGGATTGCGTTTATTAATGACAGATACAGACTCTTTTATCTTTATGGTATGGACAGATGATATATACAAAGATATTGCTAATGATTTAAGTCTACAAAGTTGCATGGATACTGGTAATATTAATTGTGATTATCTTAAATATAGAGGTATTCGTTATCAGAACTATCAAAGAACAGGTGAACTGAACTTACTTAAAATGGAAGAGAACAAAAGTGATCAATTATATACAATAACTAAATTCTGTGGATTGAAAGCAAAGATGTATGCTTATGAGAAACAAAGAGTGGATGGATTTACGCACTTAAAGGTGTCTGATAGCAGAGCAAAAGGCGTAACTAAAGGTTTCAGAATAAAGACTTGTGACTATGATTACTACAAGAATATCTTAGAAAGTAAAGAACTAAGTAAAGTTTATGTTAATCAATACAGTTTTAGAAGTGCAAAACAAGTAGTATACACAGTTAAACAACCAAAGTTAGCTTTTACAATCTTTGATATAAAGAGATTTTACTTGAATGTTTTAACTTCAATTCCTTATACTATAAGTCGCCCACCACCACCAATGTTTACAGATATTGTCGATAATAATAATAATAATAATAATAATAATAATGTTATTAATATTGATGAAAATAGCATTAATTAGAATAAAATGGATATATTCAATATATTTGTGTATGCTTTTACTTTTGTGTTTTTCTTCTTATGCTTACTAATTCTTATTATAATCAGCCTTACACTAAGTCAAATACAAATGCAACTCAAGAACTACCACCAGGATATAAGTTTGTTAATCAAACAAATCAATCAAACCTTACGAGCAATTTTAACAATGCACCACCGCCATTACAGAATTTAGATAGACTTTATGAATAGTATTATTATTTAAGTGAAAAACAGTTTATTAAATTAACTCAAGAAGCTATTGGAAAGAATGAAGTTCCACCTCCTTATGATGTTGTTAGAGAGTATCTTAGACGTAAACCAGGTCGTCAAGTAGTTGATTTCAAATACAATAAAGATTTACCTTTTGCAACTGTTAAGAAACCAGGCTATTTTCAATTAGATATTGTCTTTTTCTTACCTCAATTATATCATTTATATATAATAGAAATAAACTCTAGAAAAGTATGGGTGATACCAATGTCAAGCAATAAAGCTGAAGATATAATGAGAGCTTTTAATGCATGGTATTTTAAAACAAATGAAGATGGTTCTGAAATAGTATCAAAAAGACGTGTTGCAAGTATTTTAGCTGATTTAGAAAGTGGTTTTAGTGTAGTTAAAGAGTTCTGTGATAAGGAAGGAATAACATTCTATCAAAAAGCACCTAATGAACATAGAATAGAAGCTATATTAGATAAATCTGTTAGTGTAATAAAGAAACTATTATATAAACACTTGATAGACTTAGGAATAAAAGGACCAGAGTTTCAAGCTAATATTGATCGACGGGACAGAAGAGAAATCATCGATCAAAAGTGGTTAGCACGTTTCAATGATATTGTACAACAAGCTGTGAATGACTATAACAACAAACCATTATCAAGTTTGAGAGATTTTACACCTAATGAAGTATACAATAGTCCTAAACTACAAAACAGAATGTTAATGGAATCAATCAAATACAATTTTAATAATGAACAAAAGATTAAAAGTTCATTTTCAAGTAGGAGATTTAGTTCGATTTAAAGAGAGAAGAAGACCTATGGATAAAAACACTTATTGGTCAGATAAGATATATCGTATTATAAAGAAGAACAGATACTCTTATATGTTAGGAGATACAAATGGAAATTGGGATGAAGATGTGTCTCGATATAGGTTTAAGCACTATGAACTTCAATTAGTAGCTAGAAGGGATCCTGAAACAAATTTCAGACATATTTTGGAAAGACCTCGAATCAGAAAAGGTGATAATACAATTGTGTAATTAATTAATTAATTTTAAGCTGTTCTAACAATCAAGCAACATCATAGCTATTAACTTGTTTTCTGGGTGGAGCAACAATTGTCTTTGCATTAATTACTTTTTGATTCTTCTCTGTTTTTGTTTGACCTCTTGCAAGATACAACACATTGTGTATTAAAAACTCCTTATCAATTGTAGATACAATAATTGGTTTGTATCTTGATAGAATGAAGATCTCGTAAAATCCATGGTTGGGAATAGGTGAAATTGTAGGGCAGCCAGCACAATATCTATCTTCTACAGCCTGGCCATAATTTATTACCAAAGGTGCTTTGATATTTGATGATGAGAACCATATTATATCTTTAGCTTCTTTTGGAATATATATCTTCCATCTACACTCGTCACTATACTTCTAGAATCCAAAAATAGTTTGGTCACCATGACTAAAACAATACTTCATGAATTCTTAAAAAAAATGAAATGTAACGAAAATGCCAAAGATCGCGAAACGAATAAATTCGATATTTCTTTTATTTTTCGTTTATATAGGTATCAAATAACAATGGAAATGATGTTAAAAGAAAATGCGGAAGCAGCATTTGACATGTGGTTCGAATTATGCAGCACATATATCAATCACAAAGATGATGGTAGTTTGGAGTACCAAAACTCATTAAAGAAAGCAAGGAATATAATAGTAACTTGTAAGAAGCTCAATGAAGCATATAATTTAGGTTTGGATGAACAAGTGCTTGAATTGATGAATCGTTTAAAGAGAAAGAGATTAGCTACACAGTGTCTTAAAGAAGAGTTAGATAAAGCAATAGAAGAGGTAATGCCTATACTAAATAATATTTTAAAACCCCATAAAGATTAGATAATAATAATTAATTAATTTTATACTATTCCAAACTCTTTTTTCATCATCGCTACTCTTTTCTCACCTACCACTGTATTAAAATCTGTAGCCTGCTTGAATATTCTTTTTCTATTTAATATATCGTTCAAAAAATTGATTGCGAAAAAACCACAATTTGTATTACTATTCTGGTTCTGAACTGCATTGATTTTTAACTGATATGGTTTTTCATGAAATTTCTTGAACTTCTTTAAACATTCTTTGAAATATTCTAGTTTCTGAGGATCCTCACCGAAAGAATCATAGTACATGAACATCTTCTTATCATTGTCTACTACTAAAGCAACCCAATGACCTACACTATCTGGTTTTGCTTTAGTAGTGAGTGTATTGATAATGATTCCCCACTGATCCATTTTGTTAGGTATTGGTAATATCAATTCATCCCAACAAAAACAACCTTTGAACTTCTTATCAAAATCATTGAATTCTTTTTGAATAATTTCTTCAATGTCGAAGTTCGATAATGCTCCTTTACCATTGATGTTAGTCAAAAGTATCCTTCGTGAATGTACTTTTTTGCCTCTTCCACCATAACCGTACTGGTTCATGAGTCTCATAATCTCACTTAATTGTATTGCATTCATAGTTCCAGCTTGAAAATTTGTTAATCCATTAGGTAAATTGATTCCTTTAGGATGAAAATTTGACTCATTGTAGGTGTTGTTGACTACATCATTCTTTGGTATGATATCATTATCTAAGAATTGTGACAATCCTGAAGGAGCCATTAAACCTGCTACTGCACCAAATGCACTAAGTATTGTACCATATGTACCTATAGAAGTTATCTATCCTTTGACATCTGTTGAGAAGACTCTTGAAGAAAATATGGATGGACGTATCCACCCA
The DNA here is from genome assembly GCA_002245135.1 of Proteromonas lacertae. Classification (NCBI taxonomy): domain Eukaryota; class Bigyra; order Opalinata; family Proteromonadidae; genus Proteromonas; species Proteromonas lacertae. Next base: position 24,498 of record NGBS01000342.1, on the reverse strand, counting down.
CGGCGATTGCCGTGGGTGGATTTGTTCCATCCATATTTGCGTTATAAACAGCATTAGCTTCAGAGCTCCCCCCATATTTAAGATCAAAGCTTACATGCTTCTTTCCTGCACCGCTTGATGTACCTGTAGCATCTGAAGTACTTGGAGGTGGGGGAGCTATTCTAGGTATATCATATGTAGGACATGAAGCTCCCGCCGCGCCCCAGGAGTTCCAGAAGTTCTTGAGCGATTCAAAGACATTGCTAAATAAGTTCTTTGTATAATTCCAAAAGTCTTGTAACTTTGTCATAGCAAAATTGAATAAACCAGTCACACCGCTACTCCATCCTGCTTTAATGAATTCAAATGTACTAGGTAACCATGATCCTACTAATGAAGCACTAAATACACTTTGTCTGGATATACCAAAAAATTTTGAACAATAATCAGTTGTTCTAACAGCATGATTAAATATACCTGCTCAAACAATCACCTAAAGCATTTGGAAATACAAATTTAAATGCTATATCAATACCACCTAATACTATAGTACACATACAAAACTTAACACCCCATTTCAACCAGTCCCATGCAGTACTTCCTTTAAACAGATCATCAATATGTCTCCATACAGACTTTTGTTTTTCTTCAGTCATTTTTTCAATTGTTTTCTTTGCATCTTCTAAAGCAGCATCTTTTACTTGTATTTGTTGTTTTAATTCATAGTGACTATCCAATCCATTATTATTCCATCTCTGACTGTTTACATAGGACTGAGTATTGTACAGAGATGGATTGTTGTACTGATTTGTAATCCATTGACCTGTAGTTAGATCTTGATATAATCCTGTTTGTTGTTGTTGTTGATATGGATTAGGAGGACCAAAAGGATTTTGATAAATATTGGTTAAGTTTGTAGGATCACCGTAGTAATTAGAATATGGCTTATTAAACTGACCAATATTCTTATAATACCTACCGAATTGGTCAGTAATACCACTCATATATAATTTATACTTCATTTCATCAGTCATGTAATTGTTCTTGGTAGCATTGATGTTTGGATTCATTGGTTTGTCTTTCATACTACTACTACTACTACTACTACTATTATCATCGAATGTTACATCGTAGTCACTACCAAATGTTTTGATAAGGTGACTTTTATAAGGATCATAAATCTCTAATTCACTTGTAGCGTCTCCATTGTCTACTGCTCTTGTTGGATTAGCCATATGGCTTAAATCTAACCTAATCTTCTTATTTGAGGAAGCTCTATCATAAATCATTTTCTTCAACTTTCTTTTTAATGCATTGTGATAGATGGATGGATTGCCAAAGTCCTCTGACTCTTTTTCTTTATGTTTACGCTTTGTTGGAGCAGTCATTATTTAAGAAAAAAACAAACAAAAATATCAAAACTAAAAATAGATCCGTTATAGTTGTTATGATGATTATTATTAATAATTACTTTGCTATTGCTTTCTCATACATTTCGCTGTCTATAGCATCCATATATTGATTTACTTGTTGTACCATAAAAGAATTTGCATTTTATACACAGTAGAAAGAGGAAAATATTGGTAAATAATAAACTAACTTCTTTCTTCTTGCTATTTTTTGTTCTATTGTTTCTGTTTTGATAGTAGACCAATCAATTGAGTTTGTTGGATCTTTTACTGTATAAGCAAAAGAGTAAACAAAATTATAAACATAGTAATTATAATTTTCACCTACTGTCTTTTTCTTTTTACATAAATCTTTAACTTTTTCATCTTGTTCTTTTTCTTCATCAGTTACTGCTGCATCAACTGAAGGTAAAGCAGGCTCTTCTTCTTCTTCTTCTTTTTTTTTTATCATCTTTAACAACTTTTTTAGGATCTATTTTTTGTTTCATTAAATTACGTCCTAATGCTTTATTTCTCTACTAAAGATAATATATTAGAATGTTAATATTATACCATTTGCATCTGCATCTTCATTTGGTTAACAGGATCACTCATAATTTGCGCCATCTTCATTTTTGCTTCAGCTTGTTGTCTTGCCATAGCATTATAATCAGATCTATTTGAATTAGCATAGATAGCAGAACCAAATAAGTGTTGGTCATCAAGTTCTCTATAACTTCTTGCAATTGGATTTGCCATACTATTACCTAATCTAAGAGAACTAGCTAGTTGTTGATCTACTGCATTCTGTCTCAGTTGTAAGCATCTTATATACTTTCTTTGGTGAGCTCTTCATTAAGAACTTTTTAATCATCTCTTCACTTGGTTCACTAGGATCGATTCTTGAAGTTGATTTCATTTCAGGAAGTTTGTCTTCTAACTCACTCTCAGTTGATGTGACTAAACTTGTATCACTGGAATAATCATTAGATTCTGATTCACTCATTTATTTCTATGCAAATTTTAAAAGCCCGCCAAAAACACAAAATTTAATAATAATAATAATATTTATGTAATTATGTCATTTTGTTAATGTAAATTACATACGTGCAACTTTTGTTTTCAAGTATGCATTTAGTAACGCTTGTTGATTACTACCGCCTCCATTGAATGGCATTCTAGCTCCTCCTCTTCTTCCATGTCTTCTTCTACGTCTACCGAATCCCACCTTTTCTAATGCATCTGCGATATTATCTTTACCAAACTCTCTTGCGATCTTTGAACCTATTTTGTGTTCTCTAGACCAATCGTAAGCTTTCTTTCCCCAATGTTTAACTTTTCCCCACAATGATTTTAACGAACCACCTTGGTGTCTTCTTCGATGTCTTCTATGTCTTCTACCACCTAAAACCATTATGATAATATATTAAAAACCAATAAAAAACAAAGAATAAAAAACAAAAAATTAAAGTACTAAAGTACTCTTATCTTATTATCAGGATAACGATTAAGTGCATTATTACCACTATGACTGCTTTTTCTATGACCACTTCTTCCTGAACCTTTATTTCCTTTATAAATTCCACCAGGTCCTTTAATCCAATGTTTTGCAGCTATTGAAAGACCACTACCACTATGACTTGCTTTCCATTTCAAGTATGGTTCGAGTGATTTTGGTCCACCCACTAAATCATATTTTGGATTCATCATACCACCTCTTCTACTCTTTCTATGTCTTCTACGACCATAAACTAATAACTTGGCAATACCACCAGTAAGTTTACCAGCCCATCCTGGAATCATACTTAAACCAGTTGATATTGCTTTAGTTTCTTTAAGTCCTTTATTTAAATCTCCCCAGAAACCTTTTCCTACAACACACTTGCGATATTTCTTTTTACTTTTCTTAGGCATAATAATATTACAAATAATTACTATATTGACATTACTGACATTACATTGACCATAAAAATAAAAATTTATGTCAGACGGACCTATTCCTCAAAGAACTTTTTCAGGTGGTATAACTACACAGTTAGATGCTCAACATCCTATATATAAACAGCAGCCTTCTCAGACAGAACAAGAGACCCAAGCTGATCAAGAATTGTATTCTACATTGAATAAGTTACCGCCAGAAGCTAAATCTATGCTAAACAGTATCAATGGTTTTTCATTCCAAGAAGCAATCAATGAAATAGTTATAATTGTAAATCAAGTAGCAAATGAACCAGATCCACAACCAGTTCAGCAACCTCAAATAGTTCTGCAACCACCACCACCACCACCACCTCCTACACATCAAACAGATAACAATAATAATGCTAAACCTGCTTATAATCCATATGCTTATAATAACATTGGGAATGCTTAACATAATTATTAAAAATATATTCGTTTTATTATTTTAAATTTTGTTTTGTGCTATGAGCAACTCAAAAACAATTCACATTCTTCAGATTAAAGACGATGATGTTAGCGATGCTGAGAAGGAGCAAAAAGAGGAGCAAAAACGAGATGATAAAGAAAGATCTGCCAAAAAGAGAAAGAGAGAGTTAGAAGACGTCTACAATTATTTATATGGAGAAGCAGAGTGTACAGATAGTGAGGATGAGGAAGAAGATGATGCTAATGCTTCTGATGCCGATAGTGAAGGAAACTTGAAAGGCTTTATTGTAGATAGCGATGATGACGATGAGGACTACACTATGGAAGAAGATGAAACAGATTTAAGTGATTGGGAAAATGACGAAGACTTAGAAGACATTTTGAATCAGAATGCTAGCTCAGAGATATGTACAACTAAAAGAAAGATTATGACTGCTATATCAGATTCATTAGACAGTTTAAACCCTAAAAAAAGAAAGCATTTAATCAAGCCTAACAAACAAACCAACGGAAGCAATTCCTTTGATAATCAAGAGGAAGAAGTGTTAAGTGATTCTTGAACTAATTAATTAATTAATTCTTTTTTTTATTTTTACTTATTGTTTATGAGTAATATACCCATAAAAACAGAATCTATACCATTACCTTTACCTCCACCTCCTGCACCTCCAGCTAGATCACCTATACTTATAATTAGAGACGATCCAGAAAATAAAAGACCTGCTCCTTCAAATGAAGATCCTATAGATGTTTTAGAAAGTCATGCAGAGAGTAGATTACCAATAGGTATTGAAGGTCCAAGAGTAATTGCTAGCATTGAAGAAATACAATATACATTGGAATTATTTAAGTTATCTTTATCGAAATTCAAACCAAGTCTTAGAACGTTGAATAGTTTAACAGCAAATCAAGTAGATTCATTATGTAAAGAAATAGATTTAATTATAGATCTTACAGAAAATCAATCAGTTCCTTATAGTACAATAGTAGGTGCAATAAGAAGATTACTCATTATGTACAATCAGTATTTTAGAGATAACTGGCACTTGGAAGCTAATCAAAAATTGTATTTCAAAGTTTACTTATTTACCCAATTTGAAAAAACATGTTTCAATTTCTATAGTTCTTTAGTTAATATAGTATATGTAAATGCTTTTAATTAATTAATTATTTGGTTTCTTTGATTTTTGTGTAAAGATCTAATTCTTCCAACAACACTTTGATAACTGAACCATACTCGTTAATATGATACTTAGGAGGAGGCATCTGTAAGTTTATAGCATATTGTTTAACCAATTTTACAAACCAATCGAACAGATTCTGAGCTTCTACTACTATTGTGTCTGGAACTGGCTTTCTCATCTTATTAGCATACTTATTAATATGTCCTAACAATAATTGAGATACGCTATTAAATTTGGTAATGTCTTCATTCTTACATATGATATAGTTTTGAGCTGCAGTCTTAATTAAACCTAGGATAGTTTCAATAAATGCTCTAAGCACATTGATCTCTTTAACAAATAAATATACTGGTTTTTTAGCTCTCTGCTCTATTACAAATATACTATCTGAATCCATTTATGTTGAAGAAGGGTTATGAAAATATTCTATTAAAAAACCGCTAATTAGCATATTCGCGCTTCGAGCTTCAAACCATAAAATGCATGAAACGGATATAAAATCTTAATTCTAACATTTTATTGGATATCTAATAATCATAATAATCATGTCATCAAAAATAGAAAACGGAGTCAATTTCATCACTTTCAATCAGGGTTGTATAAATCGGTCATGACCGACGGAGAAAACCGATCGGTCGTAGGTCAATAAACAAATGTTGACCGACACCAGGCTGTAGTAACTATTAGCTGACCTCCTCCTAAACATGTGATATTAATAATATTATCTAACTGTACATATTGAATTCAAGCTCTATATATCATTCTATAAAATACTGAATTAACCGTGTCGGTCGATGCGCTTTTTTCTTTCTTCATAATTGAATCTAACCTTACCAATGAGTTATTCTATTGTGTTATATATGTAATATAAAGTATAGAATGATTATAAAAATTTGAAAGAAAAAATGGCAAACTTTTAGCTTGACATTAATCATTTCTTAAAATTATCATAAATGTATCTAATATAATCTATCATTATATATTCTAGGAGTATAGTTTTACCAATTGGAGCGGCTCGTGAAGTTATTGCCTTAATAGAGGCAAATATGCTTAAACATCTTAATTTTAACTTATACAAAACCTTTTGGTATAATATGTTAAAGATAAAAAGCCTTGATAAATGCATTTGCAGTAAAAAGAAAGAGATTAATTATGCCAAATGAAGTACAAGAATATTTGCATTATGATATTCATTACAACATCTTCAGAGCCAGAAAGAATATTTTCAGAGGCTGGACAAATAAGTAACTTATCCAAATCAAATTTATCATGTGATAGATTACAAATGAAACTGATGATTAGTAGAAATAAATAAGAACATAATTATATAAAATACCTAATTATTGTTGAGTATTAAATTTTAATTCTTTATAAAAAGTTAAAAATTATTTAATTGAATTGAAAATATATGAATCAAGTATTAAAATATATTATAAGATAGTTTTTATGAAGGGAAAATTAGTATATAATGAATTAAAATAGATTTTATAATATACGGCTTGTAAGGCTTGACCGACCGACGGTCAAGGCAAAACCTATAGGTTTTGACCTATCTCCGTCGGTAACCGATAAATACAACCCTGCTTTCAATCCTTCAGATAACATGTACGTCAAGTTTAGAGGGTATATGCATAGAGCAGAATTAGCTAAGTCTGGCAAATGTCATTACATTACTTTCACTCCTGCTAGATATTTACTATTTAATCGTCAGCCGATTATGGATTTCAATGCTCAAGTAAAGGAGACTATAAAAAATGTTTGTGTCGAATCAACAATTAAATTTACAGAAGATATCAAAATGAAGAATTCCTATCAGCAATTTGGATTAAATTTAGTAATTCCATTAGATAATGATAACAATCAACTGAAATGTACTGCATGGAACAACATTATCAGTGATCCAACTTCTCACTTATTGAAGTATTGTGATTTTGAAGTAAGAATTAGACAGTGTATGGTTTTATCATCAATGCAGAACAATACTCCTTATTATACTGTTTTACCTAAATTTGAAATATATTCAAGTTTTGCACCAGTTGAAGATATTCCAGTACCATCTACAGATGTACAACAACAACAACAACAACAACAACAACCAGTAGTTAATCAATCAGTCACAATGGCATTTCAACCACCAACAATACCATACACTAGCAATAGCACTGGTTATAATCCATTTGTTTCAAGTTCTCAAGTTGCTCAACAACAACAACCACCCAAGTAAACAACAAAAAATGAAACAAAGAAGATTAATTAAAATTATATACTATACTATTTGAAAGGTAATATGATTGATTGGGGTAATATAACTATATTCCATTCAAATGTATTATTTGGAGCTTCTGCTAAACCGAATGTAAAATATTCATCTATTGGAGAAAATGATTCTGGTTTCATAATAATTGGCTGAACTTTACCACTAAAGGATTGACATAATAAATCGAATTTAAAACCTGTATCTGCACTTATATCTAATTTAGGTGTATAGTTCTTTATAAAATTAGCTGTTTGAGAACTATCAGTTGTTTTAATCCATAATAATTTGTCATTTATTTTCATACTATAATAATTCATTATCTTTAACTCCATAAAATGATCATGAACTATATATTGAACATAGAGTTTTCTACAATTTAATATACTTTCGCTTTGTCCATTAATATCTCTTGTATATACAATTAGCCAGTCTTCTATAATATGTTTACCAAAACGTTTAACTAACTCATTCATTTGATTATATGTATCTTTTACAAATTTATACATACAATCATAAGAACAATCACCATAACCTATTTTCCATTCAATGTCACCTACCTTACTAAGCATAGTAGTTATATCACTTACAGCGTAAAAACATTCTCTAACCAAAATATATAAATCACCATCATCTTTACCAAAACTAGGATAACCAATCACATCATAAACATGTTTAATCATCTCATATAAATTTCTTTCATTTGCTTCTAATTTCGTTTTACCTATCGCATTAACAACACTCTTAACTGACTCTGCATTATTGTTAGTTGTTACGTCAATTTCTTTCAACATTTTTCTAATTGTTTTATCATCATCAGCTTTCTTACCTAAATTGTTTGTTAGCACCTGTATCTATTGAAACAGCTTGTTTTTTTAAGGGACCACCAAACATAAAATATAATAAAAGAATGATAAAAATTAAGTTACTAGCATTATGAGGATTATTCTGAATCATCATCAGTATCGGACGAATCAGAGGAAGAAGAGGAGGAGGAACTAATGCTGGTATTTTCATTATCACTTTTATAACCATTACTATCGTTTTTAATTTTCATATTAAAGTTTACACGAAATTCATGATTGCACAAATCGATGTAGAGGAATGAATGATTACTGTAATTGGTTGCATACTTGTAATATTCTCTAAACTTACTGAAATCTACCCACAAATCTAAACTATTATGAACACTGTGTAGATTAGCTAAACTTAGATTTCTAAATACTAAGCAATAATCTAATTGTAGACGAACAGATGGTGTTAAATCTGTAACATATTGACTTGATATAATTACTTTTGACTTGTAATGACGGTTTGATTTGAGTAGTTTTGAAACGGTCTTATTTGATAAATCGAATGATATATCATCGAATATAAAGATATTTTCAGGATAACTATAATTGTCTTTATCAACATCTGTGATATTATTCAATACTGCATCTAATACATTCACTTTATCTTCATTTACTATTGAATCGTAACAATGGTATTCTATTAAATTGTACTTCAGCATATCAGTGATCTTTTCATAAATAATATCCTTTGAAATTGTTCCTACAAAGAAATATACAGTTTGATCATAATTCTTCTTTAACAAGTGTTGTATCATGTTAAATATAAGTGTTGTCTTTCCACTGTTCTTCTTAGCTAATATAAATATATTGCAGAAAGGCTCTTCAAAATAATCATAGCCTAAAACAGTATCTCTTGATCTCTTTTTATTACCTTTGACTACTGATTCTACTGGCGTTATGACAACGTCATTACATTTCTCTAGTTTTATTTTACTCATTTAAATAAAAAATAAAAAAACAATTATATAAGGAATATAGTCATTATGCTAGTTATTAGTTAGTTTAAATAACACTTACAATTCCACTTCCATTGATTGTACACATTCTTCCTGTAACTATATAGAAACGATGAGTGATATTAAAGTTAGTGAAATCATTTGTACCAGGAGTAGACAACTCAAAAGTGATCTTTAAGTCACTAGCTAATGGTCTTCCTGATTGATTCTTGATATTATCCAAGTCTTTTGATCCAAAATTCAAAATTTCAAAGAACTTCTTTTTAAAAGGAATATGTCTTTTGAATATATCAAACCATGAATCTTTGAAATAATCTTGTACAGTCATGTAACTATCATAATACTGCATTAATGAATAGTCTGGTTGATACACGAAATCGTTAATCATCCATCTGAATTGTGCATTTTCAGGAATTACTGCATATCTATTTGTTGCTGTTCCACTCTTACCATCGTGTGCTGTTTGAGTTCCTTCGATCCATGGTCTATAGATAATGTAACGTAAGAATGGTCCATTTGAGCTGTTTAATGTAAAGGAATAGTTGAATTGTCCAGATCCACCTTGATTTACTGTTAATGTATGGCACTTTACATCATTGAACTGGATTGGTTTAGATAAACAATAACTTCTTGTATTGTTATTACATTGAGTATCTTTATTCAAATAAGCATAGAAATAAAAATTCTTGAATTTAATTGAATCTGGTCTTATTCCATCTATAGGCCAGTTTATTGATGTTGATGCACCTTCATCATTATTAAAACCCATAATTTGTCCAAATTTAGGACTTTGTTGGAAATTGAAACATAAATACATTCTCTCTCCAAAGAATGCATCACTTTTCATTGATAAGAATGTATTGTAAAATTTACCTAAAAACATCTTTACATGAATAGTTTTAGACTTTTTATACTGTTGATATTTATCACCTGATCCAGTAACTATAATTTTTGTAGCTCCATCTTTATCCATTTCCCATTCATTTTCATCAAGAATTAAATGATCATGGTATTCATCATTCCATTTTAATTGAATTCCATCATTATAGTTTGATTGGTAAAACATGTCTGATCTTTTTCTCACTAATTCATCCATAAACACTCTATAGTGTTCATAATTGTCATCAAGCTTGATTAGATCTGTTCCTGTATTATTACATAAACGAAATGCTGCTAATCCAAATCCTTCTTTCATTCCTTTTATATATTTTGGATATAAAGTATTATCACCTGCTACATTACCACTACCATCAATTTTTTGAAATGCTCCAATTTTAGAAAGTGGAGTAGTTTCAATTTCGATATCATATTGAATGTAAGACTTTGCAAGGTTTATAATGTTCTCACCACTTAATTCGAACCTTATTTCATCTGATTAAGTGTTATTTTTAAGTTGATAGAATGATTTTGTTTCCATTGGTGTCAACTTGACATACTGATAAAAGGTCATCATTGCTGGAACGTCTACACCGTGTTTTTGCTCTTTTGGGATAGTTAGAGACATCAGAAACATAAAATAAAAATAAAATAAAAATTAGACTTTAAAGACAACAATAGCTAAATTAAACTCGATATTATCAAGATTGAGTTCATAACCATTTTGTTGAGTAATCTGAATTGTAATTTGACCATTGGCATAAGTATTATTGAACATTTTGCTAGTATTAAGAATGTCATTGTTCTGGTATGTAATGAATGGAAACTCAGGGTTTGCTATTGGTATATTTTCTAACACATTTGAATCTTGAATGATGTTTACAATATCTAAACGAATGGATATCGCGCTAACCCATATAAGAGATGGACGATATGGTAATTGAGTAAATGGGAAATCTACTGAAAATGCTTTTTCTGTTCCTTGAGGTCCTGGAACAAATTTATCATAACATAACCAATAGCTATTATTTGGAATACCTAATATCTTGTAGGCTAAATCTTTTGTTACTATTTCTATTTTTGAAATCCAAAAAATAGGTTTTGTTAAACTATATAATGCATTCATTTTACTTGCAATTTTTAAATGTCTGGTATGTTCATCATCTTTATCATCTAGCTTAAATAAATCACCATTACCTTCTATTACAGGTGTATATAGCATATCCTTAACTATAAACAAATCATCATAAGACTAACATTTTATGGAAGATAATAAAAAAAACTAAACATAGAACAGTTCCATTCAAATTAACAGAATTAGACAAACAAGTAATCATCATAAGCTTCAGAAAAGACGGTAAAATCAGAGCTCCCACAAAATCGAAATTATATCATTTAATTTCAGGATCAAAATCAAGACTTACATACTCAGAGATAAGATATAAATTGAAATACATCGAAGATGAGTACAAATATTAAGGTAAAAGAAGAGGTAAATTATGTAAAACCGGTCACAAAATCAATTTTCTATTAAAATAATGATGCTTCTGTACCTTTCGCTGTACATGATAGTATTATAAAGTTTATAAATAATATAAAGAAAGTATTTTGATAATAATATATATATATATAGTACTTACAAGCTTGATTTTTCTTTATGAAATATGTCGCGCGATAAAGAAATTTGCGCGATAAACAATTTAACACGTTAGTCATTCTGTGTTTAGAAAAGTCTTGGGAGGTGAAGACATATAAGTCTATAATTTCAGCTGATAAGTTCACCATACTACTAATCTATTAACAAGAATATAAAATCATAATTATATACCATAATAAAAAATTATATATCTAAAATTCTCTTTAAATGTATGTTTTATGGAAAGAATCGTTACAGAAATGCCAAACTTGATGGCTCGTACAAATATTATGATATTTAGTAACATTTAATTGCAACAATCTGTAAATTATGATATTATATCTTATATTTGTCTTGTGGATTATTTATTTTCTATCAATGTTTTACAAAAAAGATAAAGTAGATTATAAAATATGTAGTAAAGGTATTAAACTGTTCCCTTTCTTTATTAAAATTAGAGAAGAAATTTTAAATTTAAATAATTACAGTATAACTAAATCAATTGAGCACATTGAAAAAGAATTCTTATATATGAAAAGGAATACAGACTATATATCAAAAATGAATTTAAACAATCAAAAATATATGATGAAAACAATAATAATATGTGAAAAGCTAGTTAAAGTGTTTTCAAATGAACAGTTGAATAATAATAAATTATATTTATCCCTGCTTCCTGTATATAAAATGAGATATAATTTTTCATATTTTTATCCGGAAGTATTCTTTTATAAGCATGGAATTATTTATTTTAATAAAAAAATGCTTAATTACATGTTAAATAAAGATGTTATGGATATAGGTGCATGGATTGGTGATTCATTATTAGTATTAGAAAAATATCTGAGTGCCACCAGAAGAAGACCATAGTGCGAAATTAAGGTTAGGATTGGATGAAAATTCTAGATAAGATAACAGGTACATTTATGCATTTCGAAGAGTCTCCAGAGTTTCAAATTTCAGTAAATAATGACACTTCATAGGATAACTCGATAATTTAAATCAAATGTTTTGAAGAATTAAAATCGAACTTATAGACAAACTTTATTATTTTTATACCATATTTCATTTGTTAATTGTTTTTATTGAGATATAATTATTAAATATGGAACAATAAAATAAATAGAAGGTGTTGATATGGTTATTTTGTAAATTATAATATGAGTATAGCGAATTAAATTAAAGGGAGTAATTTCTGTATATGTATACACTGTGGTGTAGAATATACATGCAATAAAAAAACTGGAATATATAGTATATAAATGGGACCCTGGGACATTGTCACAGAGTTCTAACGAGTGTTCTAGGAGTCAGTCCTGTTGTGCGCCGTTTGTCAGAGTTGGCCGTTTGTCTACCAGACACTTTCAAAACAAACTAAATACACAATTACACTTCTTTTAATGAAAAATTGTTACTTTTATACTTACTTTGTCATATAACCTACATCTATGAGTAACTATTAATTGTCATAATATTGAATAAAAACTATCAAAATATATTCTAGAAATTATGTATATTCCAAATTATATGTTTTTATTGACATATAATGTCTAAATGAGAAGTGTCAGTTACACAGGAATTAAGAATAATACCCCTTCTGACATCTTTTTTAATTTAAAATTTCATTTTCTTCAACTTTTTTGTTTGTATGTTTTTTTTTGATTCAGTCAAAGAGAAAAAATGAATTTCAGCAGACACTTTGAAGAATGTTAAAATATTATATCAAGATATGAAGATATTTCAAAAAAGAAAAATCAAGCTTGTCAAACTTGACAGTTTTTTTTTATTTTTTATTTTAGAAAATCAAAATGTAAGTACTATATATATATATATATATATATATTATTATTATTATTATTATTATTATTATCAAAATACTTTCTTTATATTATTTATAAACTTTATAATACTATCATGTACAGCGAAAGGTACAGAAGCATCATTATTTTATGAACATAAAGTAGATGTAATTGATTTTGGTGATAAATTTATTAACAGATAAGCTGAAAGCGCATTTTAATAGAAAATCGAGGTTTAAGAAGTCAAAGATTAACTAGGCCCAATTATAGAGTAGAAAAAATAATATATCAAATATACAGCAGAATGTTGATTTAGACTTTAGGAGAAAAAATGTATTAATTAGAAGAATAAAAGCTCAAGCTCAAGATTTAGATATTGGTTGAAGTACTCAAATAATATCAATGGATCCTGCTTATTTATCATTAGATATTGGTTGAAGTATTACTTACCAATGAAGGATCAATTAAACCAAATTAATATTTACTCCGCCAGAAAGTGAAGTAGATATAGAAGAAAGTGTAACAATCGAAGTATCTTATACAAGTTCAACTCTTGGTGAATTTAGTGATCATTTTGAATTTGCATTAAAAGGAGCAACTAATAATGTGGTATTAACAATAAAAGGACATGTAGTTGGTCCAACATTCTTCTTTAATAAGAATAAACTAGATTTTGGTATTGTAAGTTATGCGTTTTTTAACTCAACTGATTTGATATTAAGAAATACTTCCTCTGTTCCATTTATATTCAATTTACGAGTTCCTCAAGATGGTAATTACTTAAACAAAGAATTCGAAATAATTCAAGCAGTAGCAACAGTATTACCAGAAGGAGAAGAGAAAATCAAAATCAATTTCATATCTCAAACAATAAAAGTATATGATTATTGTTTAGCAATTGATATTGAAAGTGTAGGTGAAGCTTTATTAACAATTCCAATAAGTGCTGAATGTCGAGTAGCTGAAGTAGAATTATTAGAAGAATCATTGAAATATGGAGATTGTTATTTAAGATATACCTTATTATCGAACTTTAACATTAAAGAATAAATCCAATTTAAGTGCTCAATTTGAAAACAGAACAAGATAAAAGAAGTATATAGATTGGTAGTTATTTCCCTGATCCAGTTAAAGGTGTAATTGGACCAATGGCAACTCAAATGATTAAAGTTTAATTAAATCCTGAGAAATTAGGTGATATGAGTAAGATTATTAATAATAACATTGATGATCTGGACTACCTTCTTCACTTTGCTCATCATCTTCTTTACTTATTACTTCCACATTAGTAATTTCTCTATTTTCATCTTCATCACTTCCTACATTTTGTTCTTATTCTCTCTTATTTCTCTCAACTAATTCATACTTTAATCTCATAATGTTATTAATAGTTTCTAAGTTTAATCTGTTTCTCCTGTATGAATGTATTACTCTTGCGATGGAGAAAATTCTCTCAATAAAAGAGCTTGAACATTAAACTTGGTATTGTTGATATAATGTCATAGATTTTCTTTAAATTTCTAAAGTATATCTCATATATAGTAAAGCATATATCGGTTGAAATACTTTCGCGAAAAATGTCATATATAGTAGAAAATAGTGTAATGATAAGCATGTATCATGTGAAGTTCTGTTATGTGATGAGTGTTTGTTAATGGGGATATTCTTCATTAAACTATACAGAGTTATCTAAGTGGTATAAGTGGGTTAAATATTATTCATAGATATAGCAAATATGGCTTAAATGGATTTTCAAAAGATATTATTTAGGATATACAAAAATGACTTGAGTATAGTATGTAATACTTAATATTAAGCTTATTTAATGCTTTTGCAGAATATTTTTATTAAAAAAACAGAAACTTAAACTCAAAAATATAGGACAAAAAAGGACGTGTTAAACTACACGTCCCGGGACAAAGAGGACATGTGTAATCAACGAGAAGTTTTCGTGTATGAAAAGGACAAGGGACGGGACAAAACACAAAAGGACGTCCCGTTGCCGAACTCAGATGTGATCCAAATCAAAGTCATTGGAGTTTATGGGAAGTAGATTATGTTCCTAATGACTATATGATGTTTAGAATATATGACAGTTTAGCAATTTATATGAACAAAGAACCAAGAAATATAGTAATAAAGAATATTAAACAACTCTTTCATTTTTGCAATCGTGAATTAGAATCATATGAAATAGATGATACAAAAGTTCATCAAACAGATGCTGTAACTTGTGGATATTACTGTTTATTCTTTCTTGGAGCCAGATTGAATAATTTGGAAATAACAAAGATTCAAAATATAGAAAGTTTTAATATAAAATACTTCATTGATGATTTAATTGAAGGTATAGAAAGTTTAAATAACGAAGAAAAAGCGAAATTGTTTTACATTTACAACAAAAAAAACATTTATAGATTTAAATAATTTCATTTTCTTTAAAAATTCTAAAAAGTATCTTTATATAATTACAATGTGTTTGTTAGGTACACACATCCACATAACATAAAAAACAATTTTGGAAAAAGATTTGAGTTGAATGTTGTTTCAACTTATTTTCTGATTTCAATTTTGTTATATTTGTTAATAATATATTATGATTATCTCATATATGAAATATGAGAAATCAAAAGTGTCTCCTAGACAAACGGCGTGAGAAGATTTAGAAATACGCCGTTTGTCTAGGAGACATTTTTCACTTCTCAATTTTCTTCTGTAACTTATGTGTATCATTTCATAATCATTGATACTATTATATAAAACAAAAAACAACACATAAATTATAACTTTGTAATTTATACAAAAGAAGCTAAGTGTTAATAATATATTGTAATTGGCTACACGCTGAAATGAATGATTTTTATAGAAGGTATTGAAATATGAAATATATTAATTTGTTGTAGCTTTGATATTCATGTCGATTAAAGATTGTATTTCTGTTTATATTGTAGATATTAACTTTATATCTAAAATTATAGATTTAAATGAAAACCATGTGCATATAAAACAAGTGTTTATATCAAAATATTGATTTTCGTACAAATAAGGTGATAAGAAAATTCAAGTTTTTAGTTACATTTTTTTATTTATATCAACAACAGAAGTGAGTTGTAAGCTAATATTTTATATTATTCATGTACTTAATATGTATTAATAGATTATGTAAAGTAAATTTGTTACATAGGCTAATTAAGTCATATCGTGACATGTCTATCATATACAAAATGTTAATATAAAAGTAACAATTTTTCATCAAGACAAGTAATAATATACATTTAGTTTGTTTTAAAAGTGTCTGGTAGACAAACGGCCAACTATGACAAACGGCGCACAACAAGTCCCCTTCTAGATTCAGAGTTGACCTTTATGGGAGCTTCATTGATGCATCTAGAAGGGGACTAACTCCTAGAACACTAGTGAGAGCTCTGTGACAATGTCCCAGGGTCCCATTTACGTAAGGTTCCTACGAGATTCTTCCCAACAGGGTCTACTTCTCAACAGAGTCTACTTCTATGAGACGATCTCCTACGGGTACTCCTGGAAGCTATCTAGAAGTGTTGGTTACCTCGAGGTGATGAATCTAATCACACTCTTGACTCTCCTTGCTACGCTGGTGATCTTGTAAGGGCTTTTAATTGAACCGTGGAAACCAACTGGGGAACCGGGAGTTTACAATTGTTAACTAGTTAACAATTGTTAACAAGTTACCAATTGGTAAATCCAGGAGGCTTTGATTAATTTCGAATTTCCTCGCAATCTAAAGACCTCATGTTTATTTGTTGCTATAGTCGTAGAAGACGCCCTAGAGAAATTAAACGAGACTGCAAGCACTTCTATAAGATCTGTAGTCAATGCCGTGAAGAACGCAATAAGTATCAACAACTATACAGGATGAGACGTGTGAATCTATATTAGAATAAGTTACCTTTGAATGGAGTCTTATGCTGTAGGTGCTTCAAGATCCACCCAAGGAAGGAGTTTCTGAAACGGGATGGAGGATATTACAAGAGCTGTGAAGAGTGCCGTAGGTATCGTCAAAGGAAGAATCATCAACACCATAAGAAACTTACCTTCTCTGATAAGCTTATCGTCAACAACCCAGTTGATATTCCAATACCTGAGTACTCCCCAGAAGCATTCGAGATTCCAATACCTGAGTGTGCACCTGAACTACCTTTGAAGTCAATGAAGGTAAAGGAGGAGATAATAACTAACCTTAGATGTCGCAGACCAACACTTTACGTTCCTCTTGAAGATGGAAGTGGTCATTATTGTAAGGTATCTGAAACAGATCATATCGTGGGAGTATCAAGGCCAATTGTAGTATTCAAGGACCGTGGAGTTCAATGTAACTTGCTTAACGATCTTCCCTTCTAATTAATTGACTTTGTTGGGGTGTTCTATACGCACTAACATCAACACTACGGAGATGCTCTAGGATGAACTTCAAAGGAACTTATAACCAAAGTGATTTGAAGATGATGTCTAGAAGAAGAAGAGCTTTGCCTGGAAGGATAAACACGAGTGCTATTCCATGTCAGTGAAGTCGTAAGCTGGAGCAGTCAAGAGAAAGCACCTCGCAGTTGGGTAAGTATTAATGGGAGTTTTTATGTTGGATTATACTGAGCTGATGAAGTGAGACCCACCTTGACGTATCTGGAGCCACTAGAAGCTAATAACAATTGTCCGGGGAAAATGGGAATGGAACCTACTAATACGTAATACGGATGTTTATGGTACAACTTACTTCAAGGGATCTTGGCATCACCGACAACTCCTAGTCATTGACTTTCTTATGAGTCTAGCAATAAGCAATATGTCTTGCACGGCATAGACGTCCTTATCATTTCATCTCCCCGATAGTTTCATCGATAAGTATAAGACCGTAAAGGCCCCCTTTGGATTCAATGGTCTCGGTGAGTTCATCTATCGCAGAACGTACTCCAGGTTAATCAACGATGATCCTCCAGTCTATGAAGAATGGTATCAGACGGTAAGAAGAGTTGTTGAAGGCACTTATACACTGCAGAAGGACTACATACAAGAGCAATGCTTAGGATGGAATGAAGAGCAAGGATTAAGCTCAGCTAAGGAGATGTATGATCTAATGTTCAACATGAAGTTCCTACCTCATGGAAGAAGCTAAGTGCTGCACTCAACAACTGTGCATTCGTATCAACTAAGGATATCGATATTGATCCCATAAAGCCCTTCAAGTTCCTGATGGATGCGAGTATGCTGGGAGTTGGAGTAGGTTTTGATACTACCGGTAAAGAAAAGATTATCATTCAAGGACCCGATCGCTTACAACAGTCCATGTATTACGAGATTCCTGACTCCCGAGAAGGCTGGGTGAACTCCTTGAGTCTCTTGTTGGAGTCTTACTATGGAAGGCGTGAGATGTATGAATCTGAGGATGTGGAAGGTAACAAGGTTAAGATGTTTCACTTCGTAAAGCAGCCAGCTGTTTACTTCAACTACGAGAAGATCCGAGACAAGGGAAAGGTACTTAAAGTATTCGGAGGAGTTGCTGGTGAGGCAACTCCTCTGAAGGAGCTTCATCACTCTATCCGACTAGTCCTGGATGATCTCATCGGTAAGCCCATATCAACAAGAGCAATCGTGGACTTAGGAAACCTCATCGGTAGATGCATAGTCAGTGGTAATGTCCAAAGATCCGCAGAGATAGCCTTTGGAGAACATCACGATGAAGAGTTCCTTAACCTCAAGGACTATGATCTCAACCCAGACAGAAGCTCCTTTGGATGGGCATCCAACAACAGTGTCTTTGCAATCAAAGGAATGGACTATAGCAATATAACTGAACGCATACGGAAGAATGGAGAGCCTGGTATCTGCTGGTTGAAGAACATGCAAGAGTATGGAAGGCTAGGCGATCCAAAGAATAAGAAGGATCGAAGAGTTCTCGGTGGTAATCCTTGTCTAGAACAATCGCTGGAGTTTTATGAGATGTGTTGCCTGGTAGAGACGTTTCCTTATCGTCAACATAATCTAGGAGAGTTCTTAAGGACACTAAAGTTTGCTTACCTATATGCCAAGACTGTGACTCTGGGGATGACTCACTGGCCAGAGACCAACAGAGTGATGTTAAGGAATAGAAGGATCGGATGCAGTATCAGTGGGATAGCACAGTTCATTGATAAGTACGGAGTTGATATTCTCAAGACTTGGATGGAAGAAGGCTATTCAACTATCCAACACTGGGATAGGATCTACTCCGAGTGGTTCTGCATTCCACGATCAATCAAGACAACATCGGTAAAGCCAAGTGGTACAGTCAGTCTACTTGCTTGAGCAACTCCAGGGATTCACTTCCCACAGAGCAACTACTACGTTAGAAGGATTAGGATAGATAAGAATAGTCCATTAATTAGAGTCTTGAAGCATGCAAAGTATCCGATTGAAGATGACTTCTATTGCCCAGAGACAACCTCGGTGATCTCCTTCCCAGTCGAAGTAAAAGGAGTTAGAACTATCAAGGAGGTACCGATGTACGAGCAGCTGATGTTGCTAGCCTTCGTTCAGAAGTACTGGGCTGACAATCAAGTGTCCTGTACGATTACCTTTGATCCGAAACTAGAAGGGCCCCATATTCAACACGCACTAGACTACTTTCAATATCAACTCAAGGGAGTATCATTCTTACCTTCAGTTGCCACTGACCAGATGAAAACAACCTACCCACAGATGCCTTATGAAGAGATCTCCAAGGAGGAGTATTACCGACTCCTACGTCAAGTATCAGAACCTGACTTTATCAGAAGCTCCTCAAGGGATTATAAGATCGATCTAAGTCCCGAGGAAGTTCAAGGAAATGAACTAGATGGAGACTACAATCAACCATTCCCGATTGAAGTAAGCTATTGTGATGGTGATCATTGCCTTTAAGTAAATTACCTAAGTGATCTTAAAGGTTTTATGTAGGGATGGACAATAATCAAAGTAGATATCATCGGATAGGAGATGATAAGGGACGTGATAATAAGCATCTCCGATAGATCCTAGACGATGATTGCAGCAGCCCGTAAACAACTCAAGGTTATTAACAATAAGTGATTAAGGAACTTAGAAGTATCTGGATAAGGTCGGTATTTGTTGGGCCTGTTGCTGATAGACTCCTCTGAATGATGGAACGTAAGCAGCATAAGGATTGTAGTTAGAGTAGTAGTTCATTGATGCTGGAGGAGTAGGAAA
Source organism: Proteromonas lacertae (assembly GCA_002245135.1). Taxonomy (NCBI): domain Eukaryota; class Bigyra; order Opalinata; family Proteromonadidae; genus Proteromonas; species Proteromonas lacertae. Next base: position 3,969 of record NGBS01000342.1, on the reverse strand, counting down.
GGATGATTTTGTAGATCTCTTACCTTTAACAGTCTTTGTAGTTTTCAAAGGAGCCTGAATAGGAACCTGCATGGGAACTTGTAAAGGAATTGATGGGGAAGTACTTGCTGGTGTTGCTAGTCCAGAGGTTGTTGGATTGCCAGACAAGGAACTTACTATCGGTGAATTGAAGTAAGTGTATGAGGGTGTAGAACTGGATGATTGATTCTCTTGCTTTACCTTAAAGCTATCGGTAGTTACTTGAATATCATCTTTGGGAATAGATGTTGGGGTTGGTAATGAAGCAGGAACTGATGTAGCTGTCACTGATGGATCAGATACAGAAGCTAGTTTAAGATCGTCAAGGATCTTATTAATGTAAGCGTCCTGACTCTTGACTTCATCGTTGAGGAGGTTGCTAGAGTGCTTTATAGCTTCCAAGATCTTGTCCATGATCTCTGATGATAGACGTACTTCCTCGGAAGTGAGCTTATCAGCTTTTGCTTTAGTCTCTTGAAGTAGTTGATAGCAGGAACGAAGATGTTTTCGTAAGTCAGAGCATATAGCCACATAGTCAATGATCTTGTCCTTGCTGCGGATGGACTTCAAGGTCTTCGTTAAGTTCTTGATAGTGACATCTTTGGATGACTGTGCCGAGGAAGTTGTCTTGCCTCTGGGGAGCTTCTTCTTAAGTGTAGTGCTAGCAACAGTAGGAGATGCCTTCGATGATTGAGATATTACTGGTGCCTTGAGTGCTAAGTACTTATTAAGCTTACGCTTCTTGGAGTCATTGGAATTGGTGGATGACTTCATAGCCTTACTACGCTTAGCAATTGAACGTGAATTCTTTACCTTTACGGGAGTGATGATAAGTACCTTGGACTTCTTATGAGTAGAAGTAGCCATAGGCTCACACTGTTGTAATTCAAGGCTAGAGGTAGTACGGGTAGATAATGCTTGTTGAGTATTCATAAGGCAAAGTCTCTCTAGGAGGATCAGAAAAAGTTGAATACAGAGATGCCTGCTATGATAAGTCCATCCCAAGAACAACATCTGGTAAGAGTTAATTAAAGAGTATTTATCGATAGGAGAAGTTACTTAAGGTATAGAGTTCATAGCAACCCAAAGAGCTATCAGCATCATCATTAGAAGGATGGTAAACAAGATACTTCGGATCAATCTGCAACAACTGCTATGCTCAATAGCTGGGTGATCTTCAAGGAACATCTGGACGTTCAATATAAGGAGGATTCCAAAGACGCTTACCAGCACTTCGTCATGACAGAAGAACTCACGGAAGCTATAAGTCCATAACGGAAGCACTAAGCGATCAAAGTCAAAATCCATTGCTCAGTAAGATCCAAGGAAATGAACGATTAAGTAAATTGGTAACTCCCGCCGGAAGAAGTTCTGAAGTGTTAACAATTCCGAAGTGAGTTATGAATCGACATTCCCAGCATTGATCAATTTCCTTGCCTTTCAATCATGGTCATTACTAGATCGATTGCTCCTTACCGTCCTCCTTTACTTATCGGTGAATCTACTCCCGAGAATGATCACCCTCAAATAGCCTCCATCAAAGCAATGCCTTATGAACACACTCACATGGAGTATAGCAACAGTCCGCAATTCGTCAATGGATTACCAGGAGTCACCAGTCAAGAGAATCGATCTTCCTATAAAACAGCCTTCGATCAACTCTTAGGCATTGCTCATCCTTACTAATACAACCAGGGGATCTCCATCGCTATTCTCAAGACAATCATCATCCTTGACTTTGACGATACCTTATTCCCAGCCTCCTATATGATGAAGAACTATGGGAAGACTTCGATCAGAGATGTTCCCTTAACAACCTCGGGGTTGAAGATCATAGCATCATGCAACAACTGGACCTATACCATCGGTCAGCTCCTTATGCATTGTATGAGCCTATCTTCAAATCTACCGATAGTGATCCTTAGCAATGCCACGCAAGATCATGTCTTTAACATCACTGAGAGATGAATATTTAACTTCTTTGTCCTCTCGGCAAAGGAACGATATGGACAATTGAGTTACAATAACAAGATGTGGAAGGTGGAAGCACTGCAATGGATCATGAACTACTACTTCGATGGCTCGAGCACAAACTCCTGGGAAGATGACTTTGCCGTCAATGTTCTATCAGTTTATGACCAGACTTCATCTATCAATTCCAATCCTTAAGAAGGCGATTCAATTAGAGAAGCTGAACCTCAACCTTACTTCCTTCTGTAGAGATCTCCCGATCCTTCCACGTCCACTTAAAGAAGTAATTAATTAGTCTTTGTTTTATTGTTTGTTGTCTTGGGGGATTGCTTAAATAACACTAAGCGTCCCCGTAAGTGATCTCCTCAAGACAACAATGCAATGAACAATTGAAAAGACACTTCAAAGGAACTTCAAGGACAACGCTGAGATAGAATAGAACAAGAGATTATCAGGTTTTAAGTAATGCTAGTTAGTCCTCACCGGAGGATTCAACATCCGTAGATTCAGTAAGGTCAAGATCATCCATCTTAGGACTAATGATACAGAACTGATCGAACTTGTTCTTCATTACTGAGAAGATATTCAATTAAGTACTTAACCTTCAAGTTGGCTTGGAGGAAGTCCATGTACTGCTTCATCTTCTTGCTAGCAGTAAGCTGTTCGATGTCATAGCCAAGAAGATACTTCAATGTTCTGAATGCACATGGTGCAGTTGCAAAGCTCCATGAGATGGCCTAGGGGGATGTATCCATAGTCTTCTTCCTTGCGATTGTTGTATCTGATAAGCTTACAGCGCTTCTTCATCCTGGTCATGATATGTCTTCATTCAAGGTGATCTCCTTCGACACGTAATTGTAAAGGGCATCCAGGAACTCATTCAAACAACATCGTTTATAATCAAGGTAAGTAATCACGGACCCTAGCTTTATCGGTGTATTGTCAGCTTTGAAGTCTCTTACCAGGTCCATGATCTCTGCATTGAAAGGAACATCATCATCGTCTTCATCCTTGGAGTTAGTGATTGTTAGTATAGATTTAGGAGGTTTAGGAGGTTTAGGAGGGAGAGGAGGAGGAACATCATCATCATCGGCAGCAGCAATCATCTCAGCCTTCAACTTCTTATACTCCGGCTTAAGCTTAATTCTGAACACCTTAGTGTCTTCCTCATCGTTAGAAGATTCCTCGGAGGCATTGATAGGTCTGGTTCTCTTCATAGTATTCACAGATCAGAAAAGACTCAATGGAGATCTTAACAATTGTAAAGTCCAGGAGTTAACAATTGGTAACAAGTTAACAATTGTAAACTCCCGGTTCCACGATTGGTTTCCACGGTTCAATTAAAAGCCCTTACAAGATCACCAGCGTAGCAAGGAGAGTCAAGAGCATGATTAGAATCATCACCTTGAGGTAACCAACACTTCTAGATAGCTTCCAGGAGTACCCGTAGGAGATCGTCTCATAGATAGGTATAGGTAGGTATAGAAATAGCTTACAGGAGTCCCCGTAGGGAAGCAGACCCCGTTGAGAAGTAGACCCTGTTGGGAGGAATCCCGTAGGAACCTTACGTAAATGGGACTATGGGATATTGTCACAGAGTTCTAACGAGTGTTCTAGGAGTTAGTCCCCTTCTAAATTCAGAGTTGACCCTTACGGGAGCTTCATCGATTGCATCAATGAAGTCACACTATATCAGATTTAATTGCATTACAAGCGAAAATGTAGCAAATGTTATAAAATCCATCAAAGATATAAATATCCCAAATATAAGATGTTTTCTTCATACAATCCAACTGTCTATCAACAAAGCATTGGATGAATTGGATAAAAAAGTGGTGAATAAGAAAATATTGTTAAACAGACAATAAATTAATTTGTTGGATTATCTAAACTTTTATAAACTGTAGTAAATCATAAAAGATTGAGAATTCTGTAGGCATAATAAAAAATACAAGATGGAATTCACTTTTTTCTATTATA
>NGBS01001020.1:0-11797 GCA_002245135.1 Proteromonas lacertae | reverse complement strand
AATGAGAGTGCTTTTTTTACACCAAGACAAATATCAACACCATCAACTGATAGAACAACTACAACTATTAGCAACATTGTACCTAATACTACAATTACTGAAGAAGAAGATAGAATAACAGAATATATAGAAGAAAATAATGATATATAATAATAATAATATAAATGATAGTATTAATCACAATATATCCTCTCCGTTTATATCATTTGTACAACAATCATCCACTGAATTAGGCGAAGATATTGATCTACAAGAAGTCAGAAGTCATTTATAGAATCACAGCCACAGTTATATGGTTATGGTGGTAGTATTGGTCAATCGAATGAAACTATACAACCTCCACCACAAAATCAACAACAACAACAAAACAGAATGAAGAAATAAAGAGTATTACAATTCAAGATATATTATCAAATCGACAATATGATACATCAACACCAAAGTCTAATGAATATTCACATTATATATCACCTCATTCACAGACTGATAGCGATAATAATAAAACAAACAATTCTTTACAATCACAAATATCTGAAGATAATAACAGTTTTATACCTGATGAAGTAATTGAAGTAAATGATAGTGATGAACAACCAGAACATGAACATCAACAAAACCAACAAGAAATACAGAATAGAGAAATAGTACAAAAAGAGCAAGAAGAAGAAAATGAGAGAAAAGAAAAAGAAAGTATACATCAAAGAATAATATATCAACTACCACCTCAACCAGAATGTAAATATGTTTCATTTTCATTAATTCATTATATTCCATCAGAAGAGAAGAAAGAAGAAGAGGAAATTATATCATCATTATATCAATAGCTCCTAAACTAATGGAGGAAGAAGCAGAGAGATTATCACATACTAAAAATGATAATAAACAGGAAGAAAAGGGAGAAAATGTGAAAAAGATTGATAGTAAAGAAGAAGAAGAAGAAAATAATAATAATGATGAAAATGACAAGATTTTACTGTCTTCTGAACTAATAATGATGAAACAAATACTACAAATAAAAGGAAAAGAAGAAACATCGAAGATCAATCTATCCAAGAAAGAGAAAGACTAATAATATAACAATAAACAATCGAATGATGAAGAAGATAATGAAGAAGATGAAGAAGATTCGTTAGATATCCCAACAATAGAAGATCAATCTAAAAGTGATAATGGAAATAACGATAATAAAAATGAAATTGTAAAAGAAGATGAAGAAGAAACTAAGGAGGAGGAGGAGGAAGTAGAAGAAGGTAAAGATAAAGAGGATGATGTAAAATCAGGGAATGAAACAAATAAAGAAAAGAGGAGAAGAAAGAGATCAAGATGGGCAAAACATAAACCATCATCTGCAGTGAAGAAAGAAAAGGATGTAAAAGAAAAGGAAGAAGAAGAAGAAGAAGAAGAAGTAGTTAAAGAAAATGAAAATAAGAATGATGAGAGTATTGAAGAAGAAAATGATACACCAATAAAGATCAATAGGAAAAAAACTAATCCAATAAAAGAAGAAGAAGAAGAAGACAAAACAAAAGAAGAAGAAAATAATGATGATGAAAATGACAAGATTTTACTATCTTCTGAAACTAATAATGATGAAACAAATACTACAAATAAAAGGAAAAGAAGAAAACATCGAAGATCAATCTATCCAAGAAAGAGAAAGACTAATAATAATAACAATAAACAATCGAATGATGAAGAAGATAATGAAGAAGATGAAGAAGATTCGTTAGATATCCCAACAATAGAAAATGAATCAAAGGAAGAAGATAAAGCAACAAAAGAGAGTAATCAATTATCAATAGATTCAGATGATAATGAAGATGATACTGATGAAGATGAACCAATACAAATGGCAATTAAAACTGAGACAAAAGAGGTAAATAAACGAAAGGGAGGAAGAAAACCAAAGAATTTTAAAGATGAAGAAAATGAAAAAGGAGAAAAAACACCAATAAAAAGAGATAAATCGAAAAAAACAAATAATGAAACAGAACAAAACACTTCATCATCATCATCATCATCATCATTCATCATCAGAGAGAAATAGGAGGAATATATTTGGCTCGATTGAAATACAAACATCCAGTGGAATAGTATTCTCAAAAACATTAAAACAATTAATGAATATACAAAAAGAATTATTTACAAATAACAACATCCATGATATAGAGAATAAAAATGTAAATGAATTAAGTGATGGTGATTTTTTGTTATATCATTTAAATCATTATGTTGAAGGTGAATATATGTCACAGAATTTAGAAAGCCGTGAAAAGCAAACAGCTCCAAAAGATAAAACTCCATTAATAACAAGGAAAGAAAAGAGAGTAAGATTTAGAAAGTATGATTTCTCAACTATTTTAACACCTAATGAAAATATTGATAATTCTGAAAAAGATATAAAAACGATAATTGTAATATTGAATAAAATAAATAATGAATACAGTATAATTAGATCAAGATTAGCTGATAAAAAACATCAACAATTTAACAATCTAATTAATTCATTTATTGCATATTTGGATGGAGTATGTAATGAAATGTATAGGAATTCAGAGATTTGTAATTGTTCATCTTATTTCTTATCATTATTTCAAACTTTAATCACTCCAGATGTTGCAAGACCACTATCTGATTTATATGGTAATTATTTATCATCCATTATAAGATTTTTTATGAGAAAAGAATTTAATTATCCACCAAAGAGAATTCAATGTTTGTGACACTTAGTGTAGTGAATGACGTTGATTTAAACACTGGTAGTTGTTGCTTTAATCGAGAAGAAATAGCTTCTGTTATGTCTCACGCTTTAAAATCTGTATTTCTTCTTATTTATTTATTATTTTTAGTATTATGCATTCTACGATTTCTATAAAGATCATCCTTTAAATCCACCAGAAGGAATGTCAAAATCTGATTTTCAACATGATTTAAAAGAATTTTCAAGTTCATTTCATTTCTTATATTCTTACTTTTGTAATGAATCCTGTGAATTGGTAATGAAAAAGAGTAATGAAAATATGAAAAACATTTCTGAATATGTTAAAATGTCATTAGATTGTGATAGTTTTCTTGATAAACATTTACAGTACTTTGCTGATCCATTAGGTTTTGTACAATCATTGAAGGACGAGAAGAGTTGGATAGATAATTTAAGTGTTTCAAGAGTGATAAAAAACAAAAAAAATAAACATCAGAATTCTAAAGAATTTATGTTTCCTAACATTAGTCCAAAGTCAATAGAATATACAGATATTTTATTAAATATAAGTACTAAGAAATGTCATATATGTAAAGAACAATGTGGAATATACAATGCAATATTTTGTAAATCATGTGGTAATTGTTTTCATGGTAAGTGTATGAAAATAGAAGAAATAGAAGATAATAAAACATACAGTTGTGCAAAATGTGGAAAAAAATTAAACCATTTCTATTATTATGATGAAAGCTGGGTTCGATAAAGGGCGTCCTTTTCGAATTTTGCCCTATTTTTGCCCCTTTTTTTTCAGCTGAAAAGAAGCCTGCCCCTTACTGCTCGGGCATAGTAATATTACCATGTGTTATGCTGTAGTATATTTTTTCTGATTTTTTGTTATAACTTTTCCATATTATCATCTAGATATACTAACATATGTTAAAAAGGATATATTATTGTGTATTATAGCATAATAGTCATCTACTTTTCTTATGATTATATAATATCATATGTTTATGCATATATACTAATTATATAGAATATACATACTGTATATCATATTCTGATATGCATATATATACATTATGTACATTTCAAGGTGATTGACGTCACTGAACATAAATGAAATTTATATAATAAATAATTTTGTATATTACACATATATCATATAGATAATTAAGAAGTATAGCTATAGAATGGGTATTTTCAGTTAATTGATAATCAATAGTACTTGTTATGATAATAACATAATATATTTCATAAACTAATAGAAAAACTATTTCAAAATTACTATTTAGTATATTTTGCATACTACTTAATGTATTTCAAGCAATTATTTCAATACTTAGAAAATGGTTTGAGAATTTCGAGCTATCATTTTGCATTTCAATTGTATATGGGTAAAACGAGAGATGCTGTGTATAGATACTTTAATGAAGATGTGGTGTTAAAGAAACCCCTTGAAAAATACAACAGAATTCAATGCAGAAGGTGCAAGGCAATGATTATTGCTCATTGCACTAATTTGAAACGTCATTACAAAAAGTATAAATATATTTATTATATTTATTAAATTAGATGTAGTGAAAAGCTAATCCAATCAAAACTTACATAATTGAGATATGATGAACGTGCAATAAACTTAATGGTGACCAAATATCTTATAGAAAATAACTTAGCTTTCAGAACCATACAATCTAAATCCTTTAAAAATCTAATATATACATTAAATCCAACTACAAAGTCAATAACAATAAACAAAATAAAAGCATCAATGAACGAAGAAGCAGAAAGAATAGTAAAGGAAATTGTAGATAACAGTAAAATATGTATAATTGTGGACGCTTGGAAATCAGTAACCAATGAAAACGTTATTAATTTGGCAATAAAGAAAAGCAGTGATATTTCGTTTTTGGAATCCATTTATTTACATAAACGAGAAACATCAGAAAATATAGTGGAATTAATAATTCAAACATTAGTGAAGTATAAACTAGATATTAAAAACATTGTTGCTGTGAGTAGTGATAACAACTACACCATGAAAAAGATAAGTAGTATTTTAGAGAAAAAAATAAATAGACCTGTAGTAAAGTTTGGATGTTTAGCACACATCCTAAACTTAATCAGTAAAAAAGTATTCGAAATAGAGAAATACAAAAAAGTGATAGTCATGTGTAATGACATTATTCATAAGTTAAATAATAATCAAAAGATTAGAGAAACTATATATTCAATTATACAAAAAAATATCCAAATACGCAAGGGTTGTGATACGAGATGGTCAAGCTATAGCGATGTATTTAGAAAAATATTACTCAATAAAGAAATTTTATTACAGATAAAATTATTAAAGGAAGAAGATATACAAGAAATTAAAGAATGCTACAAGATTGCAAAATATATTTCCACAAATATACACTTATTATGCAAAGATTCATCTACATTAAATGATGGTTTCAGAATATTGACCAAAATTAAAAGAAAGTTAATGAAAAGGTCATCAAGTGAAAAAGAACTTATTAAAGACATTATAAAAAAAGAGACTAGACATGCAAACTACAGCATTTTAGCTCTATATGAATTTTTAGACATAAACAGTAAACATAAATTTTCAGACATGGAGAAGGATAATATAAAAAGATATATATTATCTAAATTCAGCCCTATTTTAAATCAGAAAGCATTAAATGAGATTTATCATTTTGAAAGAAGAAAACCATACTGCAAAAAGTGCCCTTCAGATATATTTTCGAAAAAGATATCAACTAATATATGGTACAATATGTATGGAGTTTTTTACCCAAATGTTAAGAAGCTATATGATATTCTTTCAACTATTCCTGTCACAAGCTCATTTATTGAACGTTCATTTAGTATTGAGGGAATAGTTCATAATCATATTAGAAATAAATTACAGCTTAATACTATAAATAATATTTTAAGAATAAAATATGATTTATTAAAAGAAAAAAACAAAGAAAAAGATATAAATGAAGATGATAATGATATTAGTGAAGAAGAATATAATTTAGATGTGCTGAATGAAATTGATAACAATATAGTATATGACACTTTAGATTATCAATGTTCTGGTGATGAAGATGAAAGTTCTGGTAGTTCTAGCGATGAAGGTTTAAGTGATGAAAGTTCTAGTGATGAAGGTTTTAGTGATGAAGGATCTCAAAGCCCTTACTTTTAAGGCTATTATTATAATGAAATATTATTGTTTGTTATTGTTATAAGATAATAATACATAATTATGAAAAGAATAAATATTTTTATAGCGTTTAATATCCCTAAAATCGCACAAAATATAAAAATTCAAATAAAATAATTGAAAAGGGCAAATTGTACCCTTTTCTATTTTTAGATAGTATAAAGGACGCCCCTTTCAATTTTTGCCCGGGACATGCCCTTGTCCCGCCACTGCCCTGTCCCTTTATTATTCAACCCAGGATGAAAGTAATCTTTAGATATTATTAATATTTACATTTAATATATTCTTTCTTTTTATTTTTCTGAATCTTTAACAACATAATTTCATTTTAATATACTTAGATTTATTTGTATTATCAAAAAACACAATAAAAAAGAAACACATATAGTATTTAACATCTATCAAATATTTTATACAAATCATGAGTTGAGACTACATTTATTATATTATTTTTATCATTTCTATCAAATATATATTCATCTCTAATGGGAGGATAGATAAAATGTTGAATTATAAAATCAATATCTTTCATTTTATCATTTTCACCATCCCTTCTAATATTATCACTATTTAAATTACTATAAAATTCACTCAATAACTTCATAATTCCATTTAAACACTCACTCTCATTATTCCAATTAATATTCCTACTCAATTTATACAAGAATATTGGCAAATATCTATAATTAGGATAATAACCCAATATAACTTGAGGTAATTCAGATAAAGCATATTCTTTACTATTATTATCATTATCATTATCTATAACAATTCCAATTGAGAAATAATCAACCAACATATATCTCTTACTATATAATAACTCACATAATTCATCAATATTATTATCTATTATAATATCTTTATCTATTAACTCTTTTCCTTTATTTATTAGGCTTTTTATTGGAAGATGGTTGGTAAAGATAATTGGATCATAGGTGGAAAAATTGAATAGGAACAATTGATAAAACAAAGAATAACTATTTATATATATATAATTAATTAAATTAATATATATATACATCATTTTCTTGATATTTAATAGATATAAATTTGTATCATTTTGAAACAGGATGTAATTACCATTTATATTACCCACATAACTACTATGCCTTAATAAATCAGTATATTCTATCACATTATTCTTTTCAATCATTTCTATCATGCTTTCTATACTAGTTAATGGAATTCTACTAATTCTTTTATATAATTTAGGAATATTTGATTCGTCAATATCTTTATAAGATTGGCTTTGTTGTAAATAGAGATATTTATCCATTTCAGCTCGAGGTTGGCTTGGATCATTTCTACATACATCGTGACTGTATATTATATTATTTTTATTAAAAATATTATTTTCATTATTATCAATTCTCAATTTCTTAGTAGAAGAAGAAGAAGATGAAGATAATAGTTTTGATTGTGACATATTGCCATTATTTCTTTTCCTAGGTTTTACTGCATTTATCATTGATTTATTTGAATCTAAATGATTAAGATTATCATTATTGATAATCAATTCTTTTGTTTCAAATAATCTTTCATTACCACTTTCACTTAATAATTTCTGTACATTTGTCTGTAATAATAAACATATATCATTCTCATATAGAAATCTTACCTCCTTTTTACTAGGATGAACATTAACATCAACATCTCTTAAAGGCATTTCAATACTTAGAAATATAAAGGGATGAAAGCCTTTAGGTAAATAATTACTATAAACACTCAATACTCCTTTCTTTAATACATTACTATTCACTAACCTTCCATTAATAAATAGTATAAATATATTGTGTTTATTTTTATAATTTGCATTAGATATATATCCATTAATATTGAATGAAATATTTGGTATTTTACTTTGAGTATCTTTATAGATTATTTCTTCATCTTCTTCTACTGGATTGTCTGATGGGATTATTGGATTGTCTTTTGAATTGAAGGATATTTCTATTATGTTATTGGATATATCTTTACCATATGTCATTCCTATGGCATCTTTGATTGATGTACTTGGAGGTATTCGTAGATCATATGATTTCGAGCCAAACTAATTAATATATTAATTGATAATATATATATACTTTTTTACAGTCAAATCCAATTCCTTTATTACTGTAATATATACTATAATTTGTCATTATTTCTAATACTAATTTATATTCTTCATTGCTATTTTTCATTACATTTGATCTAGTTGGAACATTATAAAATAAGTCTTCCACGTTGATTATTGTTCCTCTTTTTCCTGCACATAATTCAATTCCATTTAACATTTTACCATCTTCATATTTGGCTTTATATGCACAGGATGATGATTCTGTTTTGGTTATTATGGATAAATGACTTACATGACTGATTGAAGCTAATGCTTCTCCTCGAAAACCAAATGTACTGACTTCTTCTAAATCTTCATATTTTTGGAGTTTACTTGTTGCAAATCTTTCACATACTAACGGTAAATCAGCTTTCTATATACTAATAGCAATTATATTCATACACTAATTCCACATCCATCGTCTTTTATCTGCAGCATTTTTAAACCACCATTTTTCGTAACAACAGAGATGGATGTAGATTTTGCGTCTATTGAATTCTCTAACATTTCTTTAAATGCAGAAGCTGGTCGATGAACGACTTCTCCGGCTGCTATTCTATTTACAACAGCTTCGTCAAGTTTTTGAATACTATTACTGTTATAACTATTGAGAAATACAGGTGTTCTTCCATTTTGAGTTTTGGAGGGATTTTAAATACACTTAATACAATACACAATTTGTATTAATTAGGCTTGTGTAAGTAAAAATGTTTGAGTTTTGTTTTGAAGGTGATTGGATTCCATTTGATGACTGTATATATCCGGTTCATGATAACCGTTAATAGATGAACAGATATTAGTAACAAGTGCTATAGAAAGTGGGATGTTTACATTAGACTATGATGGGGAAGATGGAGAATAGTATAATTTGAGTTAATAGTACAATAGCGTTGAAATAGATTTAGCATCAAAGGAGATGAAAAAGGGTGGAGTGACTTATGCAATTAGGGAAGTAAAATTAAATTGTATATTATTTAAAGATTATTTTATTAAAGCAAGGTGGTTCTGGACATGTAATGACGAAGTTCCAGCTCCCTATGACTACAATTCTTCAAATATACTGGAAGATCATTATTCATCCCATGAAAATCATTTTGAAATAGATATATCAGGAAATACATATTCTATAGATCTTGATAGTATTATTTAATGGATATAATTTAGACATGACTCAAACAAATAAAGAAACGGGAATGTCAAGAGGTATATTGAGAGTATCTTTAGAAGGTTCTGAAATATCATCAGATATATCTGAGTATTGCATTCCAATCGTAGCTGGTGAAGAAGGAGAATGCACATTGTGTTTAACAGATATTGGAGTAGGTAATGGAGTTAAAACAAAAGGTAGAAAATGTAACTGCAGAGTATTGATTCATTTAGATTGTTTGAAGCATTTTTGGAAAAAGAATGGTATGAAATGCTTAATTTGTCATAAACCAATGGCCTGAATAATTTAATGAATGTTTTTTAGGGATATAATACAATCAAAAAGTATTTCAAAATAGAAATGAAAAACGGGTATATTTTTTAAAATTAAAATTATTCTTATCAAAACAGCATATTAATACTTTATAGTTTTGTATATTATGATTATGATTGATTGTTCTGGTTCCAATTGGTATATCAAATATGAATCCCCTTCATCAACTACTTCTCTTTCTTTTCATTCTAGCGTTACCAAAAAGGATTTTCCTACATCTATATATTTGAATCCATCAAGTTCATATTTATTTTATACATCAGATCAATATAAGTCAATTAGGAATAAATTGAAGGATATGTTTATGAAATTAAGAGAAGAAATATGTCGAGTGTGTCACTTGAGTAAATACAAAGCTTTTAAATGTGTTTTGATATTCCCAGTAGCATTTAATGAATATCAAGTTAAATTAATGAAGGAAAGTTGTAAAGAAGCACAATTTCAGATTAAAGATGAAATTATTGAACCAATAGCATCATTATTTTATTATATTTCAGAAGATAAAATAAATCTAAATTCAAAAATATTGATTTGTAATATAGGTAAATCAAAATTTGATATTACTCTTCTTTTAACTGATTTTAAAGATAAAAAGATAATTATATATGGTTACAAAATAGACTATAGTATTGGTGGAGATAATATAACCTATTCTATATGTAATTATTGTATTAATAAATATAAAACTTCATCTGGAATAATCCATCCAAAAACAGGAGTGTTATATCATCAATGTGAAACTGCAAAGTTAAATATAAACAAAAACAGAATAGGATATGTTGACATTCCTACAGAAAGTAATATAATTAAAGAATATAAAATTGATAGAAAATTATTGAGCGAATTGAATAGTGATTTGTTGGAAAGAATAAATGGAAGTATTAATGAACTATTGGCTGAGTTATTTGTGGATAAAAATGAAATTGATTATGTAATTTTAATTGGAGGTTGTACTAAATTGTATTTAATAAAAGATTTCTTTTCTGAAATGTTTAGTCACTGTGATATATTAGATAATCAACCACAATACACTGTAGTTGAAGGAGCTATGAAATATTATAGAGAGTATAAGAATAATTGGAGTTATGTGAATTGTGTAGATGATTTATAATAGTGTAAATGAATTTAATTTGTAGTGATTGTGAAAGTGAGATAGGAAATATGCGTGATGGAATATCCTTAAAGCACAACATATTTGCCAATCTTTATGGATGTGTATTCAACTTATACTGTGTAAGTTCAATTTCTGCTTCCATTTTCATAACTGGCCCAGTTAGTACTCAGAATTGTTGGTTCAGTGGCTATTTTTACAAGTATTTGCATTGTTTATGTGGGAAACACTTGGGTTGGGTGTATTATGCTTATTCTTCTTCAAAAGAACCTCAAAGATTCTATGGATAATTCGTGATGAAGTGGTATTAGAACAAGAATGATAAAAGTAAATAAATATTGTATATAAGCAATGAATTTTGTGAAAAAAAGAGTTAAAATGAAAAGCCATAAAATAATTCATATGAATGAATAATATATTTAAAAATAAAAATAAAGTAAATTTTCATACTTACCTGGCAGGGGCATGGTTGTGAACAAGCAGGACAACTGTCCTAGGGGGGAGCGGGCCATTGCACTCAGGCGTCCGTAAACCTTTAGTGTTATCACCGCTTGCGGGTTAACACACTGCATAATTTTTGGTAGGACTAAAAGTCCAAAAATAATAAAATGAAGAAAAGTAACGACCAAAATATCTTAAATTAATTACTTTATTTTCTTTCTTTTTTCTTCTTTTACATCATATCTAATTGAATGAATTACTCAAATAGTGGTGCGAAAGTTCGTTATGTAGAAGAAGATGAAGATAGTTCAGGAGACGAAGGTATTCTTTTACCAAGTTCTTGTTCTATGACACCCTCTACTCCTAGTGTTAATATTCCAATGCCTTTTAATCTTGTATATTTTATATGATTGTTATTTGTTTTGTTTTTAGACTCATTGTCCAGTTTCTAGTTTTCGAGTATATATTTGTTGAATAATGTTTGATTAGTTTATTGCTTTACTGTCACTAAAACCAACAAGTGTAGTATATCAGACTAAAGTGGAATGAAAAAGACAAAGTGTTTAAAATTAGTGAGTGTAGCAGGTTTGAAAGAAGAGAATATTGATAACTATGTATAAACATATAATGTGATAATGTAAAAATATATAGATAGAAAAGTGTAAAAAAGCCTAAGAATAGTGTTTTGAGTGAGTTATCAGTGAGTTATATAAAAGAAGACTATTTATTGTTTATAACAATGCCTTATT
>NGBS01001340.1:0-11715 GCA_002245135.1 Proteromonas lacertae | reverse complement strand
AAAATCATAGAAGATGTTTACAGTCAAAAGAAAACTCAGTATTGATTATGATTATGTTTATTATTAAATAGATTATTCATTGATATGACAAATAATCGATTATTTGGTAAAAGTACCACTGTATATTCTATTCTATATTAACTTATATATATTGTTATTAGGCAGTTAAAATTTCAAGAATGTAATAACGACAATCAAAGATTTATTTGGAAAGAAATTCAGTGAAATTAGTGAAATTCTCAAAAATCACTCTCACTATCCTGAATCAATAATAGAATTAGAAAATGATGAGATAGGATTTAAAATCCATAATATAGGATTAGGTGAAAAGATATTAAATGTGAATGATATACAGTAGTTATGCAAATCACATATATGATATATAAAAGAAAAGAATATGTGGATAAAATCAAGTGTATCTTATCAGTTCCATGTGATTATAACAACTATCAAATCGAATTATTGAGAAGAATCTTCGAATCAAATGGATTTAAGAAAGTAGAAATAATTCCTGAATATTTATCATGTAGTTTATGTTTTGGATATGAAAATGATTCGAAATTTGTTGATGAAGAAAGTAAAAAGAAAGTATTATTTGTAGATATGGGTTATTTAAAAACGAATATTTGTTTAAATGAATATGGAAAGAATGAAGTAAAAATAATCCAAACTAAAACCATAAATGATTTATGTGGAATGAGAATAGATAATATATTAATAAATCATTTTAGAGAAATGATTAAAGATGAGATGAAAATAGATATATTTGAAGTAGGAAAAGAAAAGAATTATCTAAAAGTGAAGAATGAGATAATAAAGATGAAAGAAAAACTAAGTGCTCAAGGAGCTAGTGATGTATAAATATAATATATATAAATATTCTGTATTGTTATTCTATTTTAAATAGATAAATGTTTCAATTGATTTAGGAGATGATGATTTTGACTCAACATTCAGTGTAAATGAATTAAATGATTTAGTAAAGAAGAATGAAATAGACAAAGAACTAAAAGAAGGAATAAAGCAGTATTAAATGAGAGTAAAATATCTAATGAAGAAAAGAGATTAATTGAAGTAGTAATAGTAGGTGGAAGTTTAAGAATCCCGTTATTACAATCAACAATAGAAGAATATTTGAAGAGTATAGAAAATGAAATAAAAATCAATCGAACAATAAACATGGATGAAGATATTAGTTATGGAAATAGTTATTATGGTTTAATTGAAGAAGGTAAATGGAAATATAGAATAGTAAATGAAGATAATGAAGATGTGATGAATAATATAATATCAATTCCACAATCAAAGACAGAATCATTATTAATATGTTTGAATTATTTAATGTTGAATATAAAAAGGAAGAAAATAAAAGAAGATAATAAAGAGATATTAAGACAAATGGATGATTGTATAAATGATGAAATGAACAAATTGAAGAATATAAATGAAGGGAAAGAAATAAATGTTGATGAAATGAAAAAGAGAATAGAAAGAATGTATAAAAATTGTTGTATTATATTTGACATAGAGAATCAAAATTAAAAGAAAAAGAAATATCTCCATTACTGAATCAGCTATATACCTTAATAAAACAATTTCAAATAATACTATCTAAACCAATAACAAAGAGTGAAAACGTAAATAGACTGATTAAGATAATAGAAAACAATTATAATTACATTCATAATGAAATAGAAGTATTATTAAATGGAGATGAAATAGTAAAGAAAAGTAGAAAAACTGAAATAGAGTTTTATTATTATGATAAAAATTATGGAAATGTGATGAAGAAGAGAAATGATTTAGAATCATCAATGTATATTATTATGATTAATGTTTATTGTGAAATAGATATGAATATCAAAGAATAATAGATGAGAATATGAAAGAAATGGAATATCCATTTTTAAATGATTTTAAAACATATTTGAAAGAGTCAATAGAACCATTACATAAAATGATGAGAAAGGAGTTGGTAGATAGGTTTGACAATGTATATATGAATTGTTTATATGTATTAGGAGTTAAATGAAATGAAAGAAGCAGTTATTAATACAGTGAAGGAAAAAATAAATCCAGTAATGTATAAATTTATATTAATCTATTTTTATAGTGAAAATATAAAATCAGATTTAGGGAATGTAAATATTAATAATGATGAAATAAAAAATGAGTTAAGAAGGCTATTTGAAAGTATAGATCAGGATAAACTAGAAAATTTGTCAATCTGTGAATATTATGATGTATATAATTCTATATCTTTATTAATAGTTAATACCAAAAGAGTATAACAAATATTAGAAGAATCAAAGAAAGATGTAAAAGATATAGGGTATAATAAATATCTATGTTAAATAGTAATGGAATAATCAACATGTTGAATGATTTAAAACTACTTCCAGATGTAAAAGAAGAATTAATTCC
This sequence comes from Proteromonas lacertae, assembly GCA_002245135.1. Taxonomy (NCBI): domain Eukaryota; class Bigyra; order Opalinata; family Proteromonadidae; genus Proteromonas; species Proteromonas lacertae. Next base: position 9,291 of record NGBS01001340.1, on the reverse strand, counting down.
AGCAATTGAAGTTATTCACAGAAGAGTTGATGAATATAAGAAGGTTGGAGATATATTTAATGAGAAGAATGTATTTAATAATTATTTAATTGATATAGGTATTAAAAGGTATTAGAGAAAAAGCTGTTGATAGAATAAAGAAAAAATCATCCGACTTATTGTATCTGTAATTTAATAATGTAATAGAGAATCACTGAAAGATATAGCAAAATGTATAAATAGTGATGATCATTACAAAAATAAAGTATCTAAATTCTGTAGTAATAGTGAAAACAATTCACAAAACGTTAGTGGAATGAAATTGTTATGCGATTTATATGTTGTATTGTTATACTAGTATTTATCAAATAGAAAATAAGCACATTTTGTAATGATATTAAAAATCATTACATTGATATAATAGAAGATAAAATGTATATTATAATTTGTATTATTCTTAATAGAAAACATATAAAAGATTCTATCGATTCACTCACTTTTGATGGAATTAAAGAACAACAAGCAAAAATTGAAGGCATTAAAATAACTGTAGAAAGTTGTGATAATTCTTTTTTATTATTAATACCTATTCTTTTAGAAGAATTGAATGAAATTAAGAAATTATCAATTGATATTATAAAGGAAGAATGTAAATCAATATTGTATATTTATGTTGTTATTAATAATCGTATAGTGTTATTTTGGATAATATCAAAAGAAACTTATCATATAATGATGATTTATATAAACAAATTGAGACATTCAAAATAAGTAATAAAGTTGATTATATAGATACATTGACTGGTATTTCAGATAAATATTCAGTATTGCTTTTATATTTTTATTTATTAGTGTATTAGGAATGGTTATGATGAAATGGAAACTAAACAATATAGTGAATTAAACAATTATTTGTATAATTAAATATATCTATTTTTATTAAGAAATGGTTTAAAAGATGTTGTAGAAAGAGATAAAAACAATATTATCAATATATTAAATCCATCAATATTTGAAAAAGTCAAAAACTCACTAGAAGATATTGAAATAGATAAGACATTATTTTCTACAATTACAGTTAAACAAGATATAAAGAAAGATGTGGTTGATGTAAATGAGAAATTGAAGAATAAATGTAGAGATTTATTGTATAAATAGTGACTTTAATTTTTAGAGGAAATAGTTGTTCAAATAAATTATACAAAAAGTTGTCGGATGATTTGAACAGTAAAAATGATGAGGATTTGGATGGAATGTTGGTTTTATATAATAGTATTGTTGAAGCAATTAATACAGAAAAGAATAACATACTTGATATGAAGTATCAAACGTATTATTTATAATTATGTAGTAATGCATATGAAGTTTTTAAGAAGAAAGCTGAGTATATCAAGAATGAAGAAATAGAAAAAACTATACATGAAATAATCATATTTCCTGATAAAACTACATTATCAACAATTCTAGAGAATGAAGATGTATTTATTATTATTTTTATTTTATTTTATAGAAATTCAAGAAAGAAGTAATAGATAGAATAAAAGAAAATCAAAAGAATGTAAAAGAATATCAACAATTATTGGGGAATGAAAAGTTAAATAAAGAAATAGATGATTACAATAAAGCAATCAAAAATGAAGTTGATATAAAACAACATTTATTGAATTATATTGTATAGAATAGTTCATTATGTAATTCTTATAGAAAAGCCTATCATTATTAAAAGAAATTAAAGATTCTGTTATTATATTAATTACAGTGGAAATGTATATAGACTTTATTTATAAATAAATAGTGAAAAGAATAATGGCTTTTATGATATATTAAAGAACAAAACTATTGTTATACCAAATCTAGATGATAATTTAATTAATACATTTTGAGTACTTATGATGATTTTCAAGCATTAATCAATGGAACTAGAAGAATGGATCATCTAACAACATATAAAGTATATATCACAATTATTATTTATTATTATAGATGTTTAATTCTAATCTAGATAATTGTAGAACTGAAATAAGAAGATGTATTGATGGATATTATTCAGAAATTAATGAAATATGTGAAAGAATTAAACAATACAAAAGTGAAAAGTTGATTATTGAAATTCCAAAAAAAAATATGGAAATAACTAAATTAATAGAGAAATACAAAAGTGATGAGAAAGATTATAAAAATGAAATTGTTGAAATTCTGAATAATCAACAAGCATTAACAGAAGATGATGTAAAGATATTTGAAGAAACAGATTTTAATGTGATATCTTTATCATTTGAAGAATTAAAAGAAAAGAAAGAAGAATTGAAGAATAAAGTGAATGAATATAATATTGATGTATTAAAAAAATCGACATTAAAGAAAGTATTGGAAGAATATGAAGTATATAGATTATTTTAGCATTACTTTAGGAATTTCTTAAGTGTATTGATAGTTTTAGATTATCTATTATTAAGTATATAAGCAGTTGTCCAGAAGAGAAGAAGAGTATAATACTCAAAGAAGAAGAAGATATAAATAAATTGTCATTACATGAATTATTAAAAACAGTGAAAGTATAAATTGATTATTCTATAATTGATTAGAATTCAATAGAGAGATATAAGAGTAATCAACCTGATTTTCCACTTATTCCAGTTGCTGAAAATGATGAAGAAATAATCACTGAAGAGGAAGTAGTTAAAGGTGGAGAAATTGTAAAAACAGAAGATGAACAACAACCTCATTCAACTGAATCAACAACATCAACAGAAGGAAGTGGAGATAATGAAAATGTTTTACATCCTTCAACTGAAAAACAATCAAAAGAATTACAAAAACAAAAAGAAGATAAAACAGAAGAATTATCTAATGGAATAACCAATATAAATGATAATCCAGAAGCAAAACAAGATAGAAAAAATGGTGAAACTACCCTAGAAGTTGTAAGTAATGAAGATTGTAAAGGCAAAGATGAATTTGAAGGTGGAGAAATTGTAAAAACAAGAGGTGAACAACAACATTCAACTGAAACACAAGAAAATAAATCAGAAGAAGAAGAAGATAAATCTAGTGTTCCTAATCCTACTTCTGCTAATGTTGATATCCCTAGTCTTCCTTCTTCTGAAAAAGATTCAGTAGAAGATGGGGAAAAACAAGATAATAGTACAGCAAAGTGAAGTAGTCTATTTTATTATAATGTTTATACTTATTATTGCCTTATATTAACATGTTTTTGTTAAGAAAATATTTGTCAAACATAATTCAAGCTTTTCTATCACTTTTTAAAAATAATGTTTGACTCAAAGGATTATTCGAAAATAAATTTGATTTTGTATTAACATCAATCATTATACCATCATAGAAATCTTTATCAGATGATTTAGATTACAGAGTATTGATTTCTGTCTAATCTGTAGAATATCAGCATTTTGTATCAGTCTACAAGTGAAAATACGTATCATGTAGTGGGCGGAGAAGAAAATTCTGAGACAGCTGGGGTATTGAAGGTATTTAATCTAAGCCATGTTTTGGAAGAAAATGAATTATCTGTACTTGTATATTTAATCAAAATATAATTTTTAGAATCAATTATTTTGTGAAGATTTAGGTAAATTTACATTATCTGCAAAGAAGTTGTTATTTTTACCAATATTATGCAATTATTCACAGTTAGACCATATTATGAGATATATTCAGCAGATATTCACTCACCTGATATAGAAAGACATCTGATTGAAATAGGAGAAGGCTTATTAGAATTACATAACAACAAAATAATTCATTCGAATTTAACTCCATCGAATATTTTATATGATAAAGTAAGTGATAAAATCAAAATATGTGATTATGGGTTGATTTACATTCGAAAGAATAATGTAAAAAAGAAAGAAACGAAATATTTAAGTCCAGAAGAATTGAGTAATAAAGAGCTAGATATAAGTGTAGATAAATGGAATTATGGTTTATTACTTTATAAATATATAATTGGGGAAGATTTATTTAAAGATGAAGATGTTGATAAAATAATGAGATGTGAATATGAAGTAAGTAAAGACAGTCCCTATATGTTAAAAGAAATATTAAAATTAATAATAGAAAAAGAAGTAAATAAAAGAATCGAAATCTGTAAAATAATCGAATTACTGAAAAGTATTTATTTATATTTATAATTATATTTATATATTGAATAGTATATTCATCTCATAAAAATGATGAAAATTATTGTAACAAATACATTCAAGAAATAACTAATACTAAATCAGATATAGATGATATTAGTGTAATGGAATCATTGAAAGATATACCATTACCAATAATAAGAGAATATAGAGAATTAGTATCGAATAATAATAATAATGAAAAGATGAAGGTGTAATAATAAACACAAAGAGATTTGAATTAGAGAATGAATTGAATGAATATATGAAGAGAGAAATGTATAATAGAAATAATTATATATATATATATATATATATAGTGTAAATATATCAGATGATATAAAGAATGAGAATATTGACAATTCTAAGAAAGAAACACTAAAATCAATACAGAAATACTTCAGTGATAATAATAACAGATTGAATTTAGTATTATTAAGTGAGTTGTATAAGATATATAATGATTCAAAGATTGAATTAATCAATATAATGTATAATAATCATTATTCTATAATAGTGATAAATGTAAAGACAAGGGAAATATATAGAAATATTCCCAAAGATATATACCAAATACAATTCTACAATCAATGAAATACAGTCAAGCCTCTCAAGCCTTCTTACTATTAGTGATATATATAACAAAATGAAAGATATAAATGAAATGGAATTGCAAGTAATAATTGAAATAAAATCAATTATTAATCATTTATTGTATATTTCATAATGTATTTATCTAAATAGAAAGGAATTGAAGTGTTTTGCTGAGTCATATGATAATAATGAATATATTCAGTTAGAATCATATTGTAACTCAATAAACATTAATGACGGTTTTACATTAAATGAATTAAATACACTCTATACTGTATTATAGTGTATTATGTATTAATAGGAAGTTCAACATCATTATGATGAGATATACAAAGAACAAAATGAAATTATTAATAAGAAACTGTATATATTTATCCATAATATTATATTTATAGAATATCTATTAATTCAATATTGAATATAATTAATACTAATAATTATGATATTTTAAAATCTCTTAAACAAGCAGTGAATAGTATAGAATCATCACTTCATAGTGAAGATATTGAATTGAGTGATATTCCATCTTATTTATCTGTATATAATATATATACTATTATTTTATTATATTATTAGCAATTAGAAACATCGTTAAAAGTAACAATTTCAGAACTTCAAATGAAGTGTAAAGAATATGTGTATATTATAAACACTATTATTGTATAGTGATATATTTACTAACTCAATCAAATATATTAATACAACTGATGGTATACATAAAGATATAAATCAGTTTATTAATGACAATAACATAATTGGAAATGATTTTGATAGTTTAAGTAACTTATATAATGTATGTATATCATTTTTACTATTGTTTATCTGATTAGAATATTATGAGATTTTATGATAAATCAAGAATAACTGTAATATCTGAAATTGAAAGAAATAATGTATATAATTCTATATTATAATATTTCTTTTGTTGTTATTTATATATATATAGACAAATTAGCAATAGAATATTATTAGATGAAAATAGTAAGAAATATATCACTTCTTTCAGTTCAAATTATGAGAAATATTTAAATGATTTAATCAAATTAATAGATGAGAATAACACTAACAATTTATTAAGTTTATTATTAACAAAGAAAGTATATTTTTAGTTATTATTAATTTCTATTATATAGAATATGAATAATGAAATAGAGAGAATTATTAAAGGATTAAAATCAAAGTGTTTTACAATATTGTATTATTATTATTATTATTATATAAATATATTCTGTAGAGGTAATGCAAATAACAGTGTAGCATTAAAGAACGAGAGATTCTCTGAATATTTAAGCCTAAAAACTAAAGTAGAATTAACAAAATTAACAGATATTGAGAATATGTTGAGTATATATGAAGAAGTGAATAAATCATTAGTAATACATAGGCAGACTATGATTGATTTAGAGTATTTGTTGTATATATTTTTATGTTTGAATAGTAAGAATTATAAATTTATGTTTGAGAATTATGCTATTGACAAGTATAGTCTTGAAAGAATGCCAAAATGTAGAAAAGATGTGATAAAATTTACAGATGAAACGACTATTTTTACATTTTTAGAAAAATGAAGATGTATAATTTATATAATTTAGTTAATAATTATTAGTTGTTTGTAATGAAGCTATTAGATCAAAATAGTGATAATATGTATATATATATTTGATAGTATTAATTATATTGAATAGTAATCTAATTGAAGATATAATAAGAGATTTACCTTCTGACAATGAAATAAGAAAGAATGGTGAAAAATTCATATGTGACATTGACAATATATCAAATATAACAGTCGAAAGAGCAAGTTATTTACCAAATGAATGTAATTATATAATAATAGAAGCGGAAGAAGAATTAGAGAATTATGAAAGGTATAATATCTATTAATTCTTTTATATATAGAGATTTAGTAATAAATATATACCAATATAAAAACGAAAATCACGATATTCTAATTAATGTAGTTAATCCAAGTGTATTTTATGGTTTAGCTATTTAATTCCTAAAGATATAAATGATTATAAAACCGTTTACTACTAAACAAAAGATGATAGAAGATCAATATATGATGCAAGTTAGACAAATGATAAGATATTGTATTACTATTAGAATCAATAAATTGAATAATTTAAAAGAATATTTTAGTAGGAATAATGAAGATATATCTAAAATTAGACAGCCTTTACAACAATATAAGAAATTAGAGTTGAAATTAAAACCAAATACTTTTAACATATTGGAGATATTGAAATATATAGTTGATACTGAAAAGTTCTTGTTTAATGTATTGAAACAATATATAGAGAGAATAATGTATATGAATATTATTATTATTAATATATTGATATAGAAATGAAGAGAAATATATCTATGAAATACTATCAACTGAAATATTGATTTACCTGCTAATACAAATATGTCATTAGTTACTTTATTCATTAATAATTACAAAAAGTGTAAGAATGTATATGAAGATAGTCAAATGGTGATTATTTGAACTTATTAATTGATCATAATGATGATTATTGTGATTTAAAGAGGAATATTTCATTCTGTATAGAAAGATATTAGTATATAATGATTCTATTATTATTATTATTATTATAGTATTAATGCTAATAAAGCTATAAAAGAACTTTATCCATTTGAATTATTTGAAATGAGTGATATGTATAATGATAATAATAATGTATTTGAAGAATTAAAATCATATCAAATATATCATTGTAAAGTGATTGAATATTACAATACTGTAGGAAATAGAATATTAGAATTTATGTATAAGTTGTATTTATATAATATCTGGTTATAGTAAATCCAATAATATGAATGAAATGATAATGGATAGTGAGAAAATACACGAATTTGAATTAATAGATTATTTCTTTAACAATTCACTTCATAATATTACTGATTCTGATTTCTATGATTATATTATTGTATGATGTTATCTTAGTTATTTATTTTTAAATAGGAAATAAAAGATGTATATCCAAAATTAATAGTTGATATTCCAAATATTCTCACAAACTATCAGTATTTATATATGTTTATAATTTTTATGAATAGATTAACTTATCTAAATAATATAAAGATATTATTATCACTCAATATATCTACTGTCACTTCTTCAACTGTAATAGAAAAGTATAAAACTGATTTAATGGAATGTTTTAAAGTGATTAATAATATGAAAATCAAATCAAATATACAAAATAGTTATATTTCATATATTAAGGTATATTTATATATTATTTCATTCTGTAGATGTTTGAAAATGTATGTAACATTCTAAAAGGCCATATTTTGGATATTACATCATCTGAATTACCTTTTCATCCAGATTCGTTGAATTTATTAATAAATGAAGATGATGGAATTGACCTTACTAAACTCACATTTGACAAACTTGTTGATATATTTAGAGTATATACAACCGTTATATAGTATTTTAGAAATTACTTGAATCCTTTTCTAGTTAATATCGAATATTCATATTCATGTAATTAATTTGATGTAGTATTTTCTAATTTTTATTGTTTTCATAAAAAGTTAACTTTAATAACAACCACTGTAAATTGAAAGTCGAGCCAAGCTTAACGAAAATGGCTTTATTTAACGATATAGGGTTAAAGATTATGATTTTGTATAATTTGCTATAAATGATTATTTCTAGACAAATATAGACAGTAAAATGAATTATATAGTATGATTTTCAAATAATTTGTAGTGTAAAGAGAGATTATACAGTAGTAATGATGAGATTACATGTAAAGTAAAATCAAAGAAAATAGAAAAATATTTTATTGTTAAGATTTCTCAAAATTGTCTAAAGAGGATATAGACAATTATGTATATTTTAATTCTATCAAATATCTAGATTGCAAAACTCCAAGCATGCAACAATTATTATCTTTCATCTATTTCAAAAGCATTACTGAAAGATAATCTATTATTCACAGTTAGACCATATTATGAGATATATTCAGCAGATATTCACTCACCTGATATAGAAAGACATCTGATTGAAATAGGAGAAGGATTATTAGAATTACATAACAACAAAAAATTCATTCGAATTTAACTCCATCGAATATTTTATATGATAAAGTAAGTGATAAAATCAAAATATGTGATTATGGTTGATTTACATTCGAAAGAATAATGTAAAAAAGAAAGAAACGAAATATTTAAGTCCAGAAGAATTGAGTAATAAAGAGCTAGATATAAGTGTAGATAAATGGAATTATGGTTTATTACTTTATAAATATATAATTGGGGAAGATTTATTTAAAGATGAAGATGTTGATAAAATAATGAGATGTGAATATGAAGTAAGTAAAGACAGTCCCTATATGTTAAAAGAAATATTAAAATTAATAATAGAAAAAGAAGTAAATAAAAGAATCGAAATCTGTAAAATAATCGAATTACTGAAAAATATAATTTATATTTTATTTATTTGTTATAGAAAATCAAGAACCCAAAAGTGTATGAAGATGAGAAATGTGAAGCAGAAAGAATATTCGAAGAAATTGGTATAAAAATGAATCATCCAATCAATCCACTTCCAGTTCAAATG
>NGBS01001221.1:0-31622 GCA_002245135.1 Proteromonas lacertae | reverse complement strand
GAGAGAACTTGTAAAGCTGATGATAATAACATGTGGAGTGAAACTTTACATGGCACTTGGAGACTAATAGTCAAATATGTAAACCAGGTACAAGTGGTATATACTTAAGATATTGTAGTGATGATTTAATACCACAATGGGGTGAATCTATTGATAATTGTATACCCAACACTCCAAGTGGATTGAGATATGATAATCCAGTCACCTATACTTACCAACAAGAAGGAGATCATTATTTACCTCATTATAATGGTATTATTACATCTTATGATATAGATCCTGCACTTCCTAAAGGATTGTTGTTTAACACTACAACAGGTGAAATATCAGGTAAACCAGAAGTAGTATTAACAAGTACTTTCTTAGTCACTGGAATAAATGAGAATGGAAGAATAGCTACTGTAATTACATTAATGGTTAAAGGAAGATATTGTATTAGTGAAGATAAATGGCCTGATACTCTAATTGGTTCATATTATGTATCATACTGTGAGAATGATATGGATGGTTTAGCTGTAAGATATTGTAATGGGGATGAAGAGAAAGAATGGTGGGAAATGTAACTGAACATTGTATAGCAAAAGATATTGATTATTATGATAATCAGTCGATCATTATATATTTAATATTTCATTTTATAATGTATCGTTTGTGAATGATACTAATGTTGATTATTTATTAACTGAATTGTTGGAGTATTCTACTGATATACTTCCAGTTGCATTTGTATCTAAAGATTTTGAAGAAACTGATAGATATTTGAGACTTTATACTATCACATATCAATTTAAATATAAAATAAAAAGTCAGTAGAAGTTCACAATATTTATCAAGTTTCGATTCAATCGTAGCATCTCCTTTATTCCAAGAATATATATATAATGAAATACCAAAACTTGGAATTAATAATATAGAAGCAAGTACTGAAATAATTCCAACATCTTAGCAATGATGATTTTGTTGATAAACGCAGGATTTATTTGTGTTAATGGTATTTGTAGCTTTAGTAGTAGTAGGATTAATTGCAAGTGATGATATTCTTGTTATATAGATATAAATTCATTAAAGAAAAAGAGAAAGAAAGAGATGATGTATTTGCCTTAAATAAACAAAGATCTCGAATAATAGTAGGAGGAAATATAGCTAAATCAGAATCTGTATTATCAATGATGAATAGAAGTAATAAATCAATTTCTCCAGATGATATCTCAATACCTCCAAATCTATCAATACCTCCATCTTTATCTCAAAGTAATTCAACTTCAAATATTATTAGAATGCCTCCATTTACACACAGAATTGCACCTGATAGTCAAACAAGTCAACCATACTCATTAACTAAGAGAAGTTCTCGTATGAGTTCCAAAGTTGCACCATCACCCTCTAATTCAATGCAAAGAACATTGTCAGGTTTTACACCAAAGAATAACAGATTTATTACTAAAACCGAATCAGTCAGTGGTATTCTAAAACCGCCAACTAACTTTTCATCTAGAGGGCAAAAGATTGATTTGACTGTAACAAGTCCTACATCCAGATCAAGAGCATTAGTAAGTCCTTTAAGCCCAAATAGTCCTCCAGTTACTCCATCATCACCACTTGTACCATTTAGTCCTTCTGTCAGTAGAAAAATCCCATTGCAAAGTTCAAATAGTGTAAAATTAATAGGTAGTACATTAGGAGGTAGTTCTAGTATGGTATATAATAGACCACAATCTGTTGATTTAAGAAAATTCGCAGTAAAAGGATCTGGTAAATTTTCTCCCTCAAAATCATCGGTTAATACATCAATGTTTAGTAATACTCCTCCTCCTCAAGACAATAGTATAATACTTGGTAGTCCACTATCACCACATTCAATAGGAGGAAGAAAGAAAAGAATATTAACTCCGACTACATCAACAGATAGTCCATTTAATTCACTAGGATTAAATCCGAGATCAAATAGTCGATCAGAAAGACCATTATTAAATCAAAAGAAGAAGAAAATTATGGAGAGTATAAGTCAAAAGAATGTTAATGATTTAGAAGATGATGATTTAGATACAGAAATCAGATTTAATTTACCAGATTTATCTAATGAATCAATGCTTAAAAGACAATCTTCAAGAATTGATCAAATTAGTGAATTATTAGGTACTACAAATCTTGGTGGTAGTTTACATGGTAGTAGTGATACTCCTGACTCTCATAAGTCAATAAAAATACCAACTGTTGATGAAACTTTACAACTTGATGATATTGATAATGATTATGAAAATGAAGATCCAAATACATTAAAAATAGATAATAGTACTAATGAAGCAAAGAATAATGAATTTGATGTAGTTGAATTACCAAAAGAACCTGTAGAAGATAGTAAAGAAAAAGAGGATGAAAAAGTAGATGTTGATATTAAAAATGACTCAAAATTAAGTGAGGATAATATAACACCAAATGAAGGTGAAACGAAGAAGAATGGAGTTGTTGTTAGTGATTTAAGAATAGATACAAAAGAGAATACAACTACACCATTAAAATCTCCAAGAAGATCAACTCCAAGAAAAAACTATACGAAAAACTCCCAGAAATACATTTACTAAAGAAAATATAGAACAAAAACCTGATTTACAAATTAACACAAAAATCAATACTACTGCACCTTTGAAATCTCCCAGAACATTAACTCCTAGAAAAACACCTAGAACATCTCCAACGACTAATCCTACTGAAGAAAAAACAAAAGATATTCCTGATTTAAGAATCAATACCAAAGATAGTAATGTTACACCGCTAAAATCTCCTAGAAGATTAACACCAAGAAAAACTCCTAGAAAATCTCCACCACAAGAAAAACCCAAAGATGTTCCTGATTTGCGAATAGATACTAAAGACAGTAGTTCTGTTCCTTTAAAATCTCCCAGAACATTAACACCTAGAAAAACACCTAGAACATCTCCAACAACTAATCCTACTGAAGAAAAAACAAAAGATATTCCTGATTTAAGAATCAATACCAAAGATAGTAATGTTACACCGCTAAAATCTCCTAGAAGATTAACACCAAGAAAAACTCCTAGAAAATCTCCACCACAAGAAAAACCCAAAGATGTTCCTGATTTGCGAATAGATACTAAAGACAGTAGTTCTACTCCATTAAAATCGCCAAAAAGATTGACTCCAAGAAAAACTCCTAAAAGGGAATAAACTAAATCCAACTCAATGTTGGTTTAATCGTAATTAAAAATATTTAATATACTTATTAATTTTCAATGTGAATCTATTTATTTTATTAATTATTAGTTTATTGTTATAAATCATCTATGCAATAATTATGAGTATAACTGAAATAACAAAACGACTAGTTTTTAGGATATTTAAATTATGAATTCTGTTGTAAATGATTTAATAATAACACTATTACCAACAAAAAATGATGTATTATAATTTATTTATGGATTATAGATTAAAAAAATATTTAACAAGTCCAGAACTGAAATTGGTTTGTTAGTACAACATGAAAAAAATATAAAAATGATGAAAGTCTTTAATATTGCTGAAATAAAAGAAAAGACATTGTTAGAATTCTCAGAAAACAGTTTATTAATTACAAATTGTTGTTCATCATTCACTTATCCTTGCATGATGATTCCAATGAATCTTCATGGTAAATATATGATAATATTACGAGAACATTATGTGAAAGATATGGAAGAGATTATTCAGAATGAGACTCTTTTAAGTAGTAATATATGTTTAATAATATGTAAAATATGTAATATGTTAATAATATTAAAAGAATATGATTTAGCAGTGAATAGTATAAAGAGTTCAAACATTGCAATTGATGAATCTGGTAATTTTAGGATCTGTGATTTGTTTTTAGATGAAATGAGAAAACAGTATGAAAAAACAGTAAATGATATAAACTTTAAAAGCCCTGAAGAGTTAAAAGGTTTAGAATGCAATGGTAAAAGTATAATTTGGTCAGTAGGTTGTGTTTTATTTGAAATGATAAATAAATCCAAACCATTTACTGTAGCTAACAGTGTTATAAAAACCTTAAATAATATACTTAACAGTAAATACCGTTTTGAAATAAGTGGTGATTATTCAATAAAAGAAATAATAAAAAGAATATTAATCGTAAAGAATGAAGATAGAATGAGTTTGATGGAATTGAGTAAAGAAATGATTAAAATGAATAAATTGTTAAGGGATAGAGAAAATAATTTAATGATATGTAAAGAAAGAAAAATAACATTATTTAATGGAGATAATAATATCACTTTTCTTCCCATAGTATATCCATCACAATATTATCTTGTAAGTGACAGATATACAGGTATAAATAATATAATTTATATTATCTGAATAGTAATTCGGGATAATTTATTAGAATCATACAATAATAAACCTAACGAGAGAATGCTAGCTATAATGTTACTGATGAAATTGAGAAAAAAAGATGCTTTTCCATTAAACCTAAAAATCACATTTCAAATCCATCATCGATGTAATTTAGTTAAAGGATGTTATTTAGATGAAATGTTCCTTAATTTACATAATGATTCTTTTAATGCAGAAATAATCGAAATAAATACAAATTGTATGTGTATGTGTGAAGAAGGAATTAAGTATTTCTTCAGAGTATTTAAATTTGTTTATTCAACCAAACTCAAGTTTTGTATAATTATAATATTTGTTATATATTTCTTTATTATTTAGTTTTGAATGTTCCAATAGAACGTCAGAAGTTATTTGGATCATATTTTAATCTATTATCAGATGTAAGACAGTTAGATTTATCAAATGGTGGTTTTTTACCTCATTTCATTGAATCATTTGTTAAATGTATTCCATTCATGAGATTAGAATATGTAGATCTTTCATGTATTTTTTTAATATTATATTGAAATAGATAATGCTATTGGTTCAATAGGATTAATATTGCTATTGCCATATTTACGTTTGTTAATAGGTAGTGATAATGAACTAAATCTTAATGGAATGAATTTGAATGATGAATCAATAATATTATTAGCTGAAGAGTTATATAAATATCCAAATATAAGGAAAATTGGTATTGCAGATAAGAATAATATACATTACAATGGATTAAGAGCATTATTTTACAAATATCCCATTTCACGAGTAGACTTTAATTTTAACGGAAGTAAAGAATTATTATTAGATAGAGGCATTCCAGATTTAATCAAATATGTCATTACCAGTGGATTTCATAATTTACTAGATCTGAATAATCTGGGAATTGATGATCAATTTTTCGCATCATTTGTTACTCTTAGACCACGCGGTTTAAGAACAATAAATCATCTAGATTTAAGTAGTATATTTAGGTTTTATGTAATTGGTTAGATAACAATTTGACACATGAAAGTATTGCAGTACTGATTAGGAGTTTACATTTGTTTCAAACTCTAGAAATTATTGAATTAAATGGAAATGAAATAGGAGACTTAGGAATGAAAATGTTATCTCCATATGTATCTTTACTAAAAGGTGGAAATAACAGTAGAACATTTTGTATAGATAATATGTTGAATGTAATAATGAATAGTACAACTATAAATTGTTCAAGTATAATTTTTATTACTTTTTATGTTATAGAAATGGGATTATCTTCTATAGGATTGAAATATTTAGTTGATGGTTTAAGGAATATTCAATGGAATATTTCACTTGATATAAGTAATAATAATATTCGTGCAGATGGAATAGAATACTTAATGGAATATATGAAAGTAAATGACAATGTTGAAAACCTTTTTATTCATAGTATATAATACTATATATATATTTTTTTGTATTTATTTAATAGATAATCCAATTGGTAATGCAGGTTTTAAAGCATTATTATACAATTTATGTAGGTTGAAAGATGAAGATAATATGATGGATTTGAGTAATATATCAATCAATGATGAATGTGTAATTATATTAGCTAACTTAATACCTTCGATTGGATATTGTAACAGAATAAATCTAAAAGGAAATAATGTAAGTATCAATGGATTAAAAGCAATTTGTTTAAGAACATTAGAAGAAGAAGATTATCCATTAATATTTATGAAAAGTTTATTATGGGGAGATGAAGAATTGAAATATTATTTGGAGTATTGTGCTATTAAGAAAAACGACTATTTCGGTAAATGCTATGATTTTGCAAGTATAATATCAATGTTATCTGATGAAATAGATTTAAATGTCAATGATTCACATATGTCGTTAATTAAACAGTTGAAGTGTGGAATTATTGATATATCCAATACTAAGATTAGTTGTAAAGGACTTAAAGAATTGACAGATTCCTTAGAGTATTATATACGTTACATTTTAATATATAATAACAACATTGGTGATGAAGGAATAGAGATGATATGTAAGAATTTGGATAAATTCGTTGAAAAAGAGTGGGGAGATAGTTATATAGCATTAAATCTATCAAGTATTTTATGAGTATTATATTAATATAAAATAGATGTTGGAATGAGTGATAAAGGTTTAAAGATATTAATAGATGGATTAAAAATGTTCTCTAGACCATTAAAAGTGATCAACATATCTAGAAACATGTTAAATGAAACAGGATTGAGATTAATGATAGAAAACAAAGAACTCTTTGAGAATTTAGATAAACTATCAATATCATTAAAAAGGAGTATAGATAGATCAGAATTAAAATCATTTGTAAAGACATTTCCATCAATCGGAAGAATAGAAATAACTGCAATGTAAGATAATGAAAAGGAAGAGATTTTTGAAAGATTCTTAAATGTTAAATATATATTATATTATAATCATTTTAATTCTTATTTAATTTACTTTTTTTGGTAAATAAACCTGATTTATAATGAATCTATACAAATTAATTTTCAATTAAGTTTAATTCTATTTGTTTGTGTTATTTTGTTGTTTCTATACCTTCTCAGTATCATAATAAAAGGAAAGAAAAAAGAAATAAACAAAAAGAATAAAAGAATCGTTACTATGACTTCGCACAGAGTCCCCCACTGTACTACTATCATAGCTCGTACAATCTTAACTTCGCAGTTCTGATGGGATGCGGTGCTTTATTGTAGATATGAACGATTCTGATTAATTTTTCACTCTTTTTCTTATATATCACTCTCTCTTTTATAATTTCTTATAAACAATTTGTATTATTCTAATAATGTTATATTAAAAGAAAATATACTATATATCAATCTATTCATGTTATTATATTAATATCTATGCTTAATGATGATTTAAATAGAAAAATGAAAAATGATGAAAGAAACGGCTAAATATTTATAAATATAAAAATATTTTTGTGAAATTATGTGTAAATGATATATTGTGGTGAATATAAGTGTATAATACTGATGTTTGATAATAATTGTATTTATATGGACAAAATAGATGAGGAAAGAGACAGATTTCAAATCTTTTTCAAAGTAGAACAACCTGATGATGTTATAGAGATGTAAAAATAGTTTAAATTTAAAGGTGATGTGATTGAACATAATTGTGATGATTTGTATAAATTGTGAATTTGTGTAAGATGTAGTGAGTTTAAAGAAATAAAGATGTGATATTTGATTAATATGAATGTTATTATTCCGATTATTTATATGATGATGTAAGATAAGTGAATATAGAAAAAGTGATTAACAATAGTTTTGATTTGAAAGTGTCAAATATCTTAATATAGAAGAAGATGTAGTAGATTATACCAACATGAGTATATTATCTCTAGATTTGTATGTATTATAAAATAATAATAATTATTTGATGAATTATTGTAATGATATTTTGATGTGAAATAGAAGTGTGATTATTTTGTATTTAAATGAAATACTCAATTGAAGGATTAATAGAAATGGTTATTGTTAATATTATAATATGATTTTTTGTTTTTTGATGATAGTTAAAAGGATAATGAAGATAAATAGAATGAAAGAAGTAGTTGGTATAAATAATCCTTACAGAATTGCCATTGAAATTAGTTTGAATAATATTTAATATAAGTTATGTAAGTGATTAATATGTATATATGGAAATTGGATTATGATAGGAATATTTTATATTTATAATAGAGAATGATGAGAGAAAAGTTTTATATTTTATTTTATTAATATTTTATGTGTGTTGTATATTTGTATAGAAACAATTAATCTTTCATTATTCTTCTATTACTATATTTTTATATCTTATACACAAGAAAACAATACTAACAAACAGGGTTGTATTTATCGGTTACCGACGGAGATAGGTCAAAACCTATAGGTTTTGCCTTGACCGTCGGTCGGTCAAGCCATACAAGCCGTATATTATTAAATCAATTTTAATTCATTATATACTAATTTTCCTTTCATAAAAACTATCTTATAATATATTTTAATACTTGATTCATATATTTTCAATTCAATTAAATTATTTTTAACTTTTTATAAAGAATTACAATTTAATACTCAACAATAATTAGGTATTTTATATAATTATGTTCTTATTTATTTCTACTAATCATCAGTTTCATTTGTAATCTATCACATGATAAATTTGATTTGGATAAGTTACTTATTTGTCCAACCTAAGAAAATATTCTTTCTTGCTCTGAAGATGTTGCTAGACTGTTTAAACTGTTTTTGGCAAGTATGTATACCCTAGGAAACTTGGACTTTATTGATAGCCAGATATTTCCAATGGTTTCAGAGGTGCTGTAATGAATATCATATTGCAAATATTCTTGTACTTCATTTGGCATAATTAATCTCTTTCTTTTTACTGCAAATGCATTTATCAAGGCTTTTTATCTTTAACATATTATACCAAAAGGTTTTGTAAAAGTTAAAATTAAGATGTTTAAGCATATTTGCCTCTTTTAAGGCAATAACTTCACGAGCCGCTCCAATTGGTAAAACTATACTCCTAGAATATATAATGATAGATTATATTAGATACATTTATGATAATTTTAAGAAATGATTAATGTCAAGCTAAAAGTTTGCCATTTTTTCTTTCAAATTTTTATAATCATTCTATACTTTATATTACATATATAACACAATAGAATAACTCATTGGTAAGGTTAGATTCAATTATGAAGAAAGAAAAAAGCGCATCGACCTACGGTTAATTCGGTATTTTATAGAATGATATATAGAGCTTGAATTCAATATGTACAGTTAGATAATATTATTAATATCACATGTTTAGGAGGAGGTCAGCTAATAGTTACTACAGCCTGGTGTCGGTCAACATTTATTTATTGACCTACGACCGATCGGTTTTCTCCGTAGGTCATGACCGATTTATACAACCCTGCTAACAAATATACAATGAAGGTTTAATAGAGTTTTATTTTATTAACGGTTTAAAATATGTAAATAATATATATTCTAACTATTTTTTCTTTCTCCTCCTTTTTAACTATCATCAAAAAACAAAAAATCATATTATAATATTAACAATAACCATTTCTATTAATCCTTCAATTGAGTATTTCATTTAAATACAAAATAATCACACTTCTATTTCACATCAAAATATCACAATAATAATTCATCAAATAATTATTATTATTTTATAATACATACAAATCTAGAGATAATATACTCATGTTGGTATAATCTACTACATCTTCTTCTATATTAAGATATTTGACACTTTCAAATCAAAACTATTGTTAATCACTTTTTCTATATTCACTTATCTTACATCATCATATAAATAATCGGAATAATAACATTCATATTAATCAAATATCATATCTTTATTTCTTTAAACTCACTACATCTTACACAAATTCACATTTTCAACAAATCATCACAATTATGTTCAATCACATCATTTTTAAATTTAAACTATTTTCTACATCTCTATAACACCATCAGGTTGTTCCACTCTGAAAAGGATTTGCAATCCAGTTATTTCCTCATTTATTTTATCTATATAAATAAAATTATTATCATACTTCAGTATTATATATTAATTTTCACCACAATACATCATTTACACATAATTTCACAAAAATACTTTATATTTATAAATATTTAGCCGTTTCTTTCATCATTTTTCATTTTTCTATTTAAATCATCATTAAGCATAGATAATAATATAATAACATGAATAAATTGATATATTGTTAATTTTCTCTTAATATAACATTATTAGAATAATACAAATTGTTTATAAGAAATTATAAAAGAGAGAGTGATATATAAGAAAAAAGAGTGAAAAAATAATCAGAATTGTTCATATCTACAATAAAGCACCGCATCCCATCAGAACTGCGAAGTTAAGATTGTACGAGCTATGATAGTGGACTCTGTGCGAAGTCATAGTAACGATTCTTTTTATTCTTTTTCTTTATTTCTATTTTTCATATATCTTTGCTTTTCAAGTTCTTGCAGTTTTAACAGTAATTTAAGATAAAAACCACTAGTATTCTACACAGTATAAATCATACACATCAATTAAAAATTAGAAAATTCTAGAATTTTTTGTGATTACTATGAAGTATATTCCTGAAATAAAGTGTATTTAAATTATCATGTAAGTAAAAAGTATGCTGGAGTTATCTGATGGAGTAAATTGTTTGTAATAATAATTTACATCCAATTGTAGATTAAGATATTCAGTTTAATGATTGATATGGGATTAAAAGAATTTAATTTAATTCTTTAGATGAAATATTATTTTCTTTTTTACTTCATCATTTGTTGCTATTAAATAATATATTTCTATACCACCAATTGCATCACGATATTTCATCAATCTATCATAAATATCTTTACCAATTATTTCATTTCTATTGTTGTTATTTGATGGATGTATTATTACATTATTAATTGAATAAAAAACATTATCAACATTATCAATAAAACATACACCAACATAATAACCTTCTCCTAATGCTTCTGATTTACAACAATTTCTGTTAAAGCTATAAAAAATGTCTTTTAAACCATTATCAAATTCTGTTATTCCAACACCTGACCAATTTCTATTGTGAATTATTCTATACCATACTAATTCATTGAATAATATTTTATATAAAGGGTGTTTTTGATTGTAAATTATTTCTTTATAATAATAATCATGTAATAATAAAAATTCTTTTCTACTTAATCTATGACTTACACATTTGTAAACATATCTAAATATTTCTTTTGAAACAAATTCTAATTGATATTTATCAATTGAATAATAACTTTTGACTTTATATTTAAATACATAATGTGATAAATCTGTATCAAATCTATCATTCTTAACATTATCATGATATAATTTATAATCATTTTCTAAATTATCATCTTCATTTTGGCATGGACAAAGATACTTTCTTATAAAATCATAATAACCCATATCTGCAACTATTGTATTTATGCATTTGATATATATATCATTCCAATAACTTCTTCCTTCATAATAAACATCGTATATTGCTGCAAAATATAAATGTCTTGGAACATTGTTATATAATGGAAGAAATTTATCAATTACTTTGCCTAATTCGGGTGGTAAACATTTGTTTTTCCATTTCACTATTTCATCATCACTACAAATATCTAAATAGAAATATATCTTTTTATAATTAGTAAATCTTTTTATATTTGAATAATTCTTACTATCTGGAGAACTTATATTTATAATTATATTATAGTCGTTATATTCGTCAGAGGGAATATTAACTGAATCACATATGATTATGTCAGAAGAAATTTCATTTTTCTCTAAGTGATAATCATTTAAATAGCATTTATCTTTCTCTGGTATAACATCATGACCTTGCTTAGAACTTTTATAATATGCAAAACTTAATTTAGGAATTTTTAATTCTTTCTTCAATTCAATGAATTTGGTTATAAAATATATTATAAAGGAGGATTTTCCACATCCTGGCTGGCCTCTCAAAAGATAATAGCTACTCTTCGCTAATTCTACATTTATTTCACTTTTTATCGTTTCTTTTTCATAATTATCTATAATTCTTTTTAATTTTCTCTTCTGCTGTTTTACAATTTCTTCTCTTTTTTCTTCATTATACAAATCGGATTGATTATATTCAACATTCAAATAAATCAATAGTGATTTAATAATTTCAGAATTATCATTATATTCACTTAATAAATTGTATAAAATATTGCTCTTTATTCTTTCCCAATAGAGTTTATAAAAATCTCTTACTAATACATAATTCGTTGGATATTGGAATATCTTAACATTATCAGGTAATTCTATAAATGTTTCATTTTGATAAAATTTAGGAATTTTATCATCTCTATTAAATATTAATCTCATATAATCAAAAGCTATTAAATTATAAATAAATTATATAAATATTATACATGATCTTTTAGAACTTGTATTTGGATTAATTGGTTTATTTGAACTATCATTTTCTGTTTCCATATGATTATTAGTTGTTGGATGATTAATTATACTATTTGATGGTAAATTATTCTGATCATTATGTAATGAAGGAGTAATTGGAACTGTCTCTACTTTATCACTTTCTGTATTTGAAGTAGATGTTGATTGTAAGTTACCATCAATATAAATATCATAATTATCATCAACAAGAGTTACTACAATTCTAGGTTTATTAATTTCATCAAATGTATATTTTGACATACAAAATGTGATTGATTTACATTCTTCACAATAGAATGTTACATTTCTATTTGGAATAATAACTTTAGTTGCTTTATTCTCATTCTTTATATATCCAAATACATATTTACATCTTCTAGTTATAGTTTTTTCTTTACCACAAAAACTACATTTTAATTTTTCATTTATTTCACATTCTACATCACCTCCTATTCTTTCAATTCTATTCTGTAATTTATCATATTTTTTATTATAAACACTTCTTTCTTCTATTACTCCATCTTTATTTATTATACATGTTATTGGACAATCATAACTACTTAATATTCTATTAAACTTGTTCAATCCTTCATCATATGTTTCACATAACATATTTGATATATCCAAGGTTATAAAGTTACAATCTATAAAATTTCTCAATGTTTCATTCTCTCTTATTTTATTTATCAAAGTTTTAGTAAAGTTTATACTACTATCTTTAATATCTAATTCTTTTCTTTTGTCATTTCCATAAAATATTCTATTTTCATTCAAATGAGAATTGTTTATTTTGATTTTTTCTATCTGTTGGTAAGGAATTATCTCATCTCTTTTCTCTATTCTATTAAACTGAAGACTTACTCTATTTTCTGCTTCTATTTTTGCTTTTTCTTTTTCTTTTTCTTCTGTTTTTGCTTTTTCTTCTACTTCTTCTTCTTCTTCTTTTTCATTTTGTATATCATCCTTTAATCTATCATATCCAGAATAAACACGATTCATATAACCAATCATTTTACTTGATAGTTCTTTTCCATATGAACTAAAATCACAACTATCTTCAGGAATCATTGTAACAGTACTGTTAGGATGAGGATTTACCATAGTTATTACAAATCTAGGATTATTATAATCTTTACAACAATCATCTATTCTTTGAACTAACAAATCCAATATTTGTTGATAATTTATAGCTATTCCACTATTATTTGTTACTTTCATTTCATTCTTTATTGCTTTAATAATTGAACTCTTTCTTTCTATTGCTATTTCATTTCTTTCTGTCTCATTAGTACCTTTATCAATTTCTTGTTGTACTAATGAATCATAAGCATGATCTTTGGCATCTCTTATTAACTTCATCAATCTCCATCTTAGTTCATATTCTTCAACACTTCTATTATCTATTCTTCTTTTATTTCCATTATTTTTAAATACAATATGATTATCATTTTTCTCAATTTTACTCTGCACTTCACTTTTTAAACTTGTATTATCATTTAACCTCATTTTTTTATTTGGTGATGGATATATCTTTTCAATAACTTCATCAATATTTTTCTCATCAATATTCTCTATTTTTTCAGTTTTTTCAATTTTTTCAATTTCTTCTTTACTTAATCTCTTTTCTATTTCTTTTTTTATATATTCACTCTTAATGTTGTTATAATACTCAGCAATATCTTTTGTCACCAAAGACTCAGGTGTATACTATATTAATTATATAAAGAAATATATATACTCCACAGTAATATAAACTATTGGATAATTGATTTAATAATCTTTCATTACATTCTTTATACTCTGCTAATCCTACTGATAATTGATTTTTATTCTCATTTCCAGCATTATCTAATTCTATTTCATATTCATCTATTTTATTAAGGTTATAAATATATTCATAACATATTTCTTTCATCTTTCTTTTTCTTATCTCTAGTGTTTCCTGATATAGTACTTTCAATAATATTGAAACAGTTTTAACCAAATTATGATTATTACTTACAGTTACTTGATATCCTTTAATACATTCATCATTTATCTCAATTCCATCAACTGCTGGAAAATTCTTTCTAAATGAACAATTTATAAATAATGGCAATTGCATTTCTTTTAATTGTGGTAAATCTCTTTCATTCATTATTATCTTATTCTCCATTTCTTCATTTAACATCTTTATACACAACACTAAATGTTCATAATACCAACCACACTCACTTCCTAGTTTGTTATTTACTTTTGTTTCATAATCATTATTACTATGATCATTTTCTATTTCATCTTTTAATAGGTCCAAAAAGGCATTAAAATTCTTTACATTAACAAAACTATTGTTCATTTGCATTGCTTTATCTCTAATATTATCAGATATAAATCTCAATTTTTCAGGTATATCAGTTACTTTTTTAACATCATAAATAAAAACATTCTCATTATATTGATTTTTAATAAAATATTCAATTTTACCATCATATTCACTAATTTTGCTATCAATATTATCACTAAAATAAAATCCAGGAATTCCTCCATAAATATCTTCATTTCCTTCAATTTTTCTTTTTGTAAAAAATAATGATATTTCATATATATCAAATGGAAGAATGCAATATTGTATTGGAGATCTTTTGGACCTCATCACTTTATATTTAGACAAATCTGGAGATGTAACAAGTATTACAACATCAAAATCACTATATTCATCTTCACTAATTGGTAGATTTTCACTGATCATTATTGACTTAACTCCTTGTTTTTCTACTAATGCTTTTGATTCTTCATATACTGATGAATTGGGATTCTTCACAAAATATTTTTTTTTTTTGTATCTATATATCACTTGATAATCTTTATATTTGTTGGATAAAAATACATTCAATAAATACATACAAAACATTGTTTTACCTATTAATTTATTACCATATATTAAAAAATTCTTTTGCCTTGGGAATGGCTTATCCATGTATTTCTTCATATCTTCATATATCTCATTGTAACAGTTTCTGATAATAAAGAATAATCTTTTATCAGTAGGATTATGGTTAGCATCAACAAAAGCATATGTGATACTAACGACGTCATTACAACCACTTTCAGCTTCTTTTAAAACTATTCTTTTATTTCCTCTCTTTTGAAGTTGTTCATAAGACAATTTTGGGTAAATAACAATCTTTGGCTGACCGATTTGATAAATTAATGAATTAACATATGTGTCATCCATTTTTAGTAATTATAAGTGGATATAAGAAAAGATAAATGAATAGAAGTGAAAAGAAGAAAATAGAAGAATTGAATTGTTCAGTACAATTCATTTCTTATATTTATCAAGAAAATTGAAAATGTTCAGTACAATTCATTTCTTATATTTATCAAGAAAATTGAATTGTTCAGTGCATTTCAATTCCTATATTTATCAAGAAAATTGAAGATGTTCAGTGTATTTCAATTCCTATATTTATCAAGAAAATTGAAGATGTTCAGTATATTTCAGTTTATATTTTAATTCTAATAAATCATAATTACGCATAGATAATGATATAGAAACATGATTAAGGCTTATTAGTTATTGATAAGAAATTAGAAAAGAAAGTGATATATAAGAAAAAAATATAGAACACTCAGAAATGTTCATATCTACCATGATATTACAATGGTGGACTCTGTGCTAAGTCATAGTAACGATTCTTTTTATTCTTTTAGCTTATTTCTTTTGTCTTTCTTTTTATTATGCTGTGGAGGTGTAAAAACAATAAAATTACACAAACAAATAGAACCATAGTTAATCGAAAATTAATGAGCATGATTTATGCTGATCATTATATTTTTATAAAACTTAAAACACTTACAAAAGCATAAAATGCAATTTACACAATTAAATCATTATTTAAAAGAAATTCAATTTGAGGATTAACTAAAATAGAAGTTTCAGTATAAAAAATAATTTCATCTCCCAATTGAAGATGCTATATATACATTTATATACTACTAATATATATATATATTATACCCTAAATATAACTCTTCCAAACAAAGCATTATACTCATTATAAAGAGGAATATGAACATAAACTATTTTTGATTCTCTAAAAACATCATTATTCAATCCACTCAAGGCAGAATCAAGTTTTGTCTATAATTTTATAAATACAATAATAGTAATATATTTATACTAACAAGTTATATACAATACATCCTTCAGAAGGAGGATTGCAATTAATTTGAACAGATACTTTACTTGATTTATAAGTTTTTGTATTTAATTTATAGATTAGACAAGGAATATCGACTGTATCTGATACAACAAGTGTATCTTCTTCTTTCATTAATCTTGAGAGAATTAATCTAAAGAATACTACATCTAAATTACTATAGAATTGTTTGGAATATTTGATTTTGGCATATAATACATTCGGCATTTATCATTGTATACATACTCCCTATCATAATTTACATATTTTTAAATTATCTTAATAATCCTCTTTGTTAGTAATTTTAAGTAAAATAAACTAAAATGGTTTCTGTCTGAATAAATTGGTTGATAATTATAGTAATATAGGCATTTTATATTGTTAATAATACTTTCATCCCATAATCTCACAACAATGAACAAACAATAATATCTAGACATTTACTCATACAACTCTTTTATTCATATATTTATTATTAACACATTTTTCACATTTCATTTTTCAAAATAAATTATTCTATCTATTTCTAAAGAATTTATTTCATTAATATTCATACTCTCTACATTTAAATAATAAGCAACTCCAAAATACTATTAATGTAAATTTGTCATATACAATTCTATATCATTTTTTTCACTATATTTCAACATACATTAATTCATCTTGATTTTTATAAATAAAATATTCTTAAAATATATTTGGCTTGATTCTTTTCTCAGAATTTTCTCGAATATATTCTTATTTTCACTTTTATTACTCCACACAATCATATATTCATCACACTTACACTCACACCATATTCATGTTATCATATTATCATCATACACAGCTTTTAAACTGTTCAAAAACAACTTAGATACAATTTTTGAACACTATACTACAATAAATCATTAAACATTAGATTTCACTTTATATATCATCTTTCATTTTATGCAATTCTAATATTATCTTTCACTCACTTTTACAATTATACCAAATATTATCATATATTCTATACATAGTCACATATTTCATCATTATCACCATCATCGAAATACACATCATTTCACCATTATACTTCATAGTAATCACAAAAATAGCATTTCTTTGTTTATTGGGTTTGAATAATCATTAGGCTTGATGAAATTTTTAGAATTTTCTGATTTTCAATGTATTGAATAATGAAAATAAGTGTATGTAGATTTTGATGTATATAATAATAGAATGTTGGATGAAATGATATGAGCATGTATATATTAGACTGTTAGAAAGAAAAGAATAGTAAGAGTGTGAGAAACCAATGAAAGAGATATAAAATGATGAATTATATGTAATATGAGATGTTTGTGTAAATGATTTATATGAATGAATAAGTACTTAGTAATAGTGTTAAAAGGTATTGTTTATATGTAAATAAGATTGGTACAATAACAGGAACTCCTACAGTAACAAGAAAATTAATGACTTATACAATAACTGGTATAGCTGTAAGAGATCAAACAACAAAGACATATACAATCCAATTGGAAGTAATTGCATCAACATGTAGTGTAGATAATGGTTATCCAGCAACGAATGTAGGTGAAAGAGATCAAATAGCTTGTAGTGAAGGTTATATGGGTTATTCCTATAGAACATGTACAGTATCAGATTGTAAACCAGTTTGGGGAGAAGAAGATTTAACACCAAATATAAAATATAATATATTAGAATGAATTTTACCTGGTTATCCTACTTTACCAGCTGGTATAACATTTAGTGAAGGTAAATTCAGTGGAAGACCATCCGAATTAATGAAAGAAACATTATAAAGAAATCTTAATGGAATTTATTACACAAATGTTTATCTTCAAATCATTTCCTATGCATGTCCAGCTAATGGTGAATGGCCAGCAATTTCTGCTTATATATTATGTAAAGATGGTAAGACAGGGGTTCTTCAAAGACAGTGTAGAGGTGATAATTACTTAAATCCACAATGGCAATCTGTAGATGATACAGATTGTAGAGAATATGTAGAAGATCCTCCATTAGTAAATGGAAGAATAATTACTAAGATAGAAATCGATTATACAACTGGTGTATCTGGTCAAGCAGTAAATCCTCAAACATTTGTGATAATTAGAAATCTATTAATAACTCATTTAAGAAGTGCAGTTTCATTTGATGTTGATAGAACGAATGTAAGATTAGATTGAGATACAGCTAATATGGATATGACAACAAATTTAGTAAGAACAGTTGCATTTATTACAGCTCCAAAGAATTATTGAAATACAATAATCTCAATTACATCTAATATCTTAAAATCTGATGCCTTTGAAAATGATTTACATTCTTCTTCACCTGATATAGCTTATTCCTCTGTTATTGTCAGACAAACTGATATTTATGAATAACTGCAAACTAGATCAGCTGCTAGTAAGACTGGAGAAGTAATTGGCATTTCTTTTGGTGTAGTTATAGGTACTTTGATTATTACTGGTTTAGTTGGTTATGCAATAATCAACAGAAGAGAACTTGTTGTAAAGACATCTCGCCAAGAAAGATCTTCATTAAAAGCAACTGATTAAAAGTTGTTTGATTATTGGACTATCTGGCTATAAATTTGCCATTTAGAGAAATTATGTGCGTTGAATTAGGTTTAATATTAATCATAAGAGCAAAATTAAGATAAATCTTTCTACCAATTGATTCTAATCTTTTCTTTAATAAATCTACACAATTTAATTTTCGATAGAGTTTGATTCTATTTGTTTGTGTTATTTTATTGTTTCTATATCTGCTCCACATCATAATAAAAGGAAAGAAAAAAGAAATAAACAAAAAGAATAAAAGAATCGTTACTATGACTTCGCACAGAGTCCCCCACTGTACTACTATCATAGCTCGTACAATCTTAACTTCGCAGTTCTGATGGGATGCGGTGCTTTATTGTAGATATGAACGATTCTGATTAATTTTTCACTCTTTTTCTTATATATCACTCTCTCTTTTATTATTTCTTATAAACAACTGATATCATTCTAATAATGTTATATTAAAAAGAAATATACTATATATTCATGTTATTATATCATTATCTATGCTTAATGATGATTTAAAGAGACAAACTGAAAATGAAACGACTAAATATTTGAAAGTGAAAATATGTTATTATGTGATTGCTTTAAGGATGAGATCTTGCCTCATATATTGCCATCTAAAACTGAAGTATTACTGATATTTTTTATACAATAGATTAAGGAGATAATAGAAAAGAGTACATCAGAAGTAGTTTTAAAAGTCGAAAATGAAAATAATATGAAAATGATAAAACTGTTAAAAATAATAGGAATAGAAGAAAAGAAAGTATTGAAGTATTTAGAGAATGAATCACTATTGCTAGAGACTAGTTTATCGTTTATCTATCATAATGAAGTATTACTGATGAAAAATATCAGTGAATATATGATTATATCGAGAGACTACTATAATGTAGATTTAGAAGAGATAATTCAGAGTAATTCTATTTCAAGTGTTGATGTGTGTAGTATAATATATGGTATATGTGATAAATTGATGATATTGAGTGAATATAATATGATGATATACAATATGAAGAGTTCAAATATAGTATGTGAAAAATTAAATGATGTGTATGAGAATATGAAATTATGTGATTTATTCTTAAATACATTAAGAAAGGAAGAAGATATGAGAATATTTGATATATGCTTCAAAAGTCCTGAAGAATTGAGAGGATATGAATGTGATGAGAAAAGTATGATTTGGTCAATAGGTTGTGTATTATATGAAATGATAAATAAGAAATTACCATTTAACGAAGATAAAAATATGAATAAAACACTGAAAAATATTCTGAGATGTAAATACCGTTTGTGTAAAAGCAGTAGCGATTTTATTAAAGAAATGGTAAATAGAACATTAACAAAGAACAACCAAGATAGATTGAGTTTTAAAGAGTTAAGAGAAGAAGTGGTAAAGATTAGTGCATTATTAAAAGATGAAGAGAATAATCTATTGATAAGTAAAGAAAGAAAAGCAGTATTATTCAACAATGATAATTCAGTTGTTGCAATTCCAATAATATATCCATCAATATATTATTTGCGAAATAGAAAATGGAAAAGTATAATATATTATATTGATTAAAATCGTAATATTTGAATAGAAATTCGAAATTCTTTAATAAAATATTATAATGGCGTAGAAAATAAAAGAATACTATCTATATTATTAGTAATGTTTTTATATAAAGAAGATACATCAATAAAAGATAAACTGCTCTTTAAAATTTTTCAAGAAAATGATGAAAATCAATTATGTTGTTTAGATGAAATGTTGTTTAATATGACTATTCATTGGAAAGATAAAAGACTAATAAAAATTGATCATAAATGTATTTGTACGACAGAAGAAGGAATAGATTATTTCTTCAGTGTACTGAAACTAATGAGTCCAATAAAACTGAAATTTGGTATAATTCATACTATTATGATTTATTTAGATTGTTCTATTCCACCTAAATGTCAATCATTATTTGGATCATATTTTTGTGTATTAAAAAAACTTAAAGAATTAGATTTATCGTGTAGTCTTAATTCAGATTTTGTCGAATCGTTTGTGGAATCAATCCCATATATGAAACTGAAATATATAAGACTTGATTGTATTATATTATATATATATATATATATATATATATTATAATATTATGAAATAGTAAATCCAATTGGTCCAGAAGGATTCAAGCTGTTACTTCCATATTTGAATTTGTTGATAGACAAAAATAAAGTATTGAATTTGATGGGAATGAATTTAAATGATGAATCTATCGCTTTATTAACATCAGAAGTATATAAATATCACAATATTTACAGGATTAATATTAAAAATAATATTCAAATTCATTCAGATAGATTAATGGAATTATTCTCTATATTTTTGTCTTCAAATATTTATTATGATAATAATGAATCAGAATGTTGTATAATTACATAAAATAATATAAACTATTATTCTTAAATAAAGCTGAAGAATGAATGATGAAAATGGAATATGATTATTATGATGTTATGTGAATGTTGCTAATATATTATTGAAAAGAGAGAATAGATTTAATTAAATCAAGAATAGTCTTAAGAATAATTTTTGATGTTATTGTGTATATGTCTTTGTAGCTAGAAATAAATGTAAGATGAATTAATATAAATTAATGTGATTCTATTTGTTTGTGTTTTAAAAATTTAAAAAAAGAAGAATAAACCAAATAGATATAGTATCTTTATCATAAAAACAATGAGTTAATCATATCATTTTAAAATTAAGTCATTCTAATTATATATTTCACAATTATATATTAATATTAATTAAAATGTCTCATCCTTAAAGCAATCACATAATAACATATTTTCACTTTCAAATATTTAGCCGTTTCATTTTCAGTTTGTCTCTTTAAATCATCATTAAGCATAGATAATAATATAATAACATGAATATATGAATATATAGTATATTTTTTTTTAATATAACATTATTAGAATGATATCAGTTGTTTATAAGAAATAATAAAAGAGAGAGTGATATATAAGAAAAAGAGTGAAAAATTAATCAGAATCGTTCATATCTACAATAAAGCACCGCATCCCATCAGAACTGCGAAGTTAAGATTGTACGAGCTATGATAGTAGTACAGTGGGGGACTCTGTGCGAAGTCATAGTAACGATTCTTTTATTCTTTTTGTTTATTTCTTTTTTCTTTCTTTTTATTATGATGTGGAGCAGGTATAGAAACAATAAAATAAAAGAAATAAGGATAATCAAATTAAATCGTAAATAATTAGTAGTAAAATTGATATATAAATAGTGATACTACATTATTTGTCTATTATATGACTATTTCATATTTTATAATGCTAAATGTAAATAGAAAGTATAATTATTGTAATTGAAGTTTATATCAAAGCTTAATCACTACAAACAAATAAGTTAGTATTCATTCATTAAATGGAAGAATGAAAAGATAATAATTTACTATCTTTTTTGTACTTTCTTTTCCTTATATATATTGCAAATCCATTGCTTTAAATTTCTTTTAATAATTTAGATGGATGTTTAAATATAATTAGAAGAAGAAAAAAAAAACAATAGGACTAAAAGATTAATTGATTAATTATATTCATTTGGATGGTAAATATATAAATTAGAGTCTAACAATTTGTCATTTTCTATACAATCAGAAATAAATTCTATTCTAAGTATTTTAGGTTCAATTTCATAATCATCATTATACTTCAACTTCAATAACTTTTCTTTCAATTCATTGTACTCTTCTTTCTTCATTTCTTTCACAAATATAAAACCAGCATCATTACTTAATTCATTTACTACAACACCACCATATAATTCGAACAAACTCTTATTATATTCAGTATCATAGCTATTATCATTAAAATAACCTGTAATAAACATAAAATAAGAAACACTGCTCCATATATCCAACAATTCATTATTAATCTATTACAATATGTAAATATATAATCAATACATTATCTTTATTTACATCTTCATCTGGATTTACTGGAATTCTTTTCATTATTTCTTTCAAATCATTTTCATCCACATGTTCTGTAAATGAATCACCATATTTATCATAACATTTATTCAATTTCAATTGAGTAGATTCAGTAATAAATAAATACTATTATTCATCAATAAATAATAATAATAATAATAATATACATCATATGGTTTTG
The DNA here is from genome assembly GCA_002245135.1 of Proteromonas lacertae. Taxonomy (NCBI): domain Eukaryota; class Bigyra; order Opalinata; family Proteromonadidae; genus Proteromonas; species Proteromonas lacertae. The sequence goes on along the minus strand of NGBS01001221.1, from coordinate 8,344 downwards.
GTTCAATCAATTCATTTAATTCTATACATCTTAATAGCCATTTAACAGATATTATATCATATACACCACTTTTAATGAGATTCTTCACTTTAATATGATTTGTTGAACAAGCAATTATATATTTAGTATTATCGATTGGATTTTGAACAAATGTACCTCCTAAACTATATATCTTCTTTTCTATATCATTTTTGTCTTTATATACTTTATCAGTAAGTTGACTATAATCTCCTGTTAATATACAAAACTCAATATCTTTGAATATATCACCACATTTTATCACATTTCTTACATCAGCAGGTAAACTAGTACTAATTGTACCAACCACTTTTCTTCGTTTACTTCTATCTTTTATTGTACTTTCATCTTTACCTTGATTCTTATTATGTAATCCTTGTAGTGACTTTTCTCTCAATTCTTCCATTGTAATACATTCACTCACATCTTTATCATATCGAACAGCTCTTACACGCGGAAATCGAAGTGTAAAACCACTTGACCATAATTCTGTTCTATTTAATGAAGCACCAATTAATTCTAATATAATGGAGTTGGATATAGAATCGATATAGAAATCAGGTTTATTATCACCTCTTAAACTACTTCCATCTATAATATAAGATGGTATTCTAGTACAATTAATATATTTAATAATAATATATACACATTAGATTGTACTAGATGAGATGATAACTTTTGTTTAATAGCAGCTAATTCTTGTAATGAATAACCTGAACCAACTTTACCAAATGGATAATATCTTCTTGAATTAACAGGTACTATATAATATAACAATAATATATATATATAATACAATAATTATTATCAACAACTCCCAATAAGAAATGTGATACTCCACCACTTCTCCTACTTCCTTCACCATTAAAACCACCTAAAATCACTAAGTCTATACCATCTCCTAATCCATCAACATAATCAGGTTTTACTTTAATCCATTTCTTAGTTTTTCTACCCATTTCACCAGGAATATATTCACTTTCAGTCTCTTTTAATATTAAACCTTCATAATTAGCTTCTATCATTTTATCTAACCAATTCATTATTATTTCTCTTCGATTACTAATTGTTGGTCCAATTGTTTGAAGTGTTGGTACTATTTCAAATCGATGTTCTTCATTCCTTACTACTCTATTCATTATCTCTTTCCTTTCTCTTAATGGTAGTTGAGATAATGATCCACTAGTTGATATTTCATTATTACCTGAGATGTATAATATATCAAATATCATATAGCATAACCATACATCATTATCGTTATTACCAGTGATTTGTGAAGCAGCTACTGTCTTATTATGGCCAAATTCCATATATCTTCCATATTCACTATTCCAAGGTAATAATTCACCATCTAATATACATTCAACACACTAATAACAATAAACAATAGATAAATAAATATATACTTTAACATTATTGAGAATATATTTTGATAATATTGGCGAATATAATTCAGTATAATCTGTACCATTTCTTGTATAGACTTTCACACCACTTCGAGTCTTATGGCATATGATTCTTTCACCATCAAATTTCATTTCTATTATATAACTTGCGTTTGAATCTAACTTTGTATCGACTGGAAAACCAATTCTTTTAGCCAACATTGGAGAAAATATTTTTCCGGGTTCAAACTATATAATAATAATAATAATAATAATAATAATAATAATAATAATATATACACTCTCAACAATTCTAATATTTGGATCTCTTAAGGCATTACATACAGCTTTCAAATCATGACATCGATCAAACATATCCAATGCATTTGGATGGAAGAATTTGAATATTCCATCGTGTTTTAATCCTATTGTCATATTTTGAATGATCATTCTGATTAACCATTTTTGCGCCCTTGGTGAATATCTTTGGATTATATGTTGAAATATATCTTTTACCTCATCTTGTGAAGTTGATTTTGATAATTTGTCTAAATCATTGTTTACATCTCCAACTGTTAGATTTTGTTCTCCTTTACCTATTCTTCCCTAATTCATGATATATCATTGTATTCATTTTATACAATTAAGATACTTTCTAAAGTTAAAGCAAAATCACCAACAGTACTATTTACTTTATGTGATCCAAGTGCTGAATCAGATTTCTAGATATGAAGATAGATAAAAGAAAGCGTGATACAGTGAAATTGATTAGTTTCACAGCATCTGAGGAAGAAGGATTCAATCCAAGTAATTGGACATATATTCTGCCCAATGTTTTTTGTTTTAAACCATATACATTTCTTTCTTTATCAAGTTGTGGTAAGATTAAACGCATAATTGGATATAGACTTTGATTCTATTTCATAAAATTATTAATAGGGTACTCCTATTTTTTCAGCCAATTCTTTAGTAAAAATTAGTGATAATTTCTTCTCTCTTTTGGATTCTTTGCTAACTTTTTCAAACTGATCACAGAGCAAATGGAAAGGTACCTGGTTAGCATTGGTATATAGATCTTTATCACTTTCCTATGTCTATAAACAGAAAAATACCATTTTTATAATGATTTAGAAAAAGAGCCGTTTTATTCTCAAAAAATGAAAAAATGACTACTTTAAGGAGAGTAATTCTTGAATCTAAAAAGCATGATAAAGTGCATGTTAACACCAATTTTTCATCGTCAGATGAAAGTGATAGAGATAACGAAGTATCTCCCAGAACTAGACGAAAAATTGAATTACTAGAACAACAAACCAAAAACACTAAACCAACACCAGTTGAAAATCATGAAAAGAAATTTATTAAAGATGAAAATGTATTTTTACGTTTAATACTGGTATTAATAGAAAGATTATACACTTTGTGCAGTTTGCGAGGCTGGTGGTAATTTATTGAAATGTACTGGTATATTTAATAGTGTTGAATGTTTTATAGGTTTGTGTAACCGTAGTTTTCATGAAACATGTATGGAGTTTCGTTTGACTAGTGATGCAGAAGGTGTAATATGTTTTGATTGTTTAAGAAAGAAAGTATATTTACGGTTAATTAGTTTTTTTAATTAGAATTTTTGTAATTTTTGCAAGACTGAAGGATCAATAGTTCAAACTAGAAAAAAGTGTTTAAAGTTATGTATGCAATGTAAAGACAAATTCTACTGTCAAAACTGTATAGAAAATGAAAAAACATTTGAATCTGTTTTTCCAGTAATTTGTCCGTTACATCATTGTACAGTATGTGGATATCCAGGAAGTAATAAAGCGAACTATTTAGTACAATGCGTAAGATGTACAAACGCATATCATATCAAATGTTTACCTTCAAATTTCCAAAAGATTAATGATATTTATATTGTATGTCCAGTTCATTTGCCTACTAAAGTTATTAGTAATAATTCACCTACTAAATCATCATATAATAATAATAATGGTAGTAATAGTAGTAGTAATAAAAGTAATAGAGATTCTATGACTTCTATACAAATTAAAGAGAATGGAGTTGTTACATCATCATCATCAGCAACAAAAGTATTATTATATATTATATATTGTCTATTATATAGAAACATCGAAAACATAAACATTATAGTAATTATGATAGTGACAGTGATGATGATAATGAAGATATTCCTCTACCAATCCTTCATCGATCATCAACATCATCATCAACTCCATCATCATCAACTCCAACTCAATATAAATATAATAATAATGATTTCTACTACAATCAACATCAATCTTATAATATTAAGAATTCACCACTTTCAGATTCAGATGCATCTGATGTAGAACCTAAGAAGAAAAGAAAGAAGAGAAAGAAGAAGAGTGAATATGACGATGATGAAGATGATGATGATGATTATTACTTTGAAGATGATGAAGATGAATATGAAACTACGAAATCCATTAAAAGAAAGAGTGATTTAAAGTCATTATCTTATTCCAGTAGTGATAATTCTATAGTTGAACAATCTGTAAAGAAGAAGAAGAAGAAAAGAACTTCAACAACAACAACAACTAATTCATCTAATACAACCACTCCAAAATCACCAAAAATCATAACCATAACAAACATTACTTCATCAAGAATGAGAACATCAAATTCTAAAGATAGTAAACCAACTCCAAAGAAAGCAATAACAACAACACCATCAAATACACCAACTGCAACTTCTACTTTTATTAATAATGCAATGCCAAAAGTTGAATTGAAATTAACTAGTAGTAAAGTTATAACAATGATTGATTCACCATTAACTATAGCAACTCAAACAGAAAGACCAATTTTGAGTTTAAGTACTTCATTTACTTCGCTTATTTATGGCACTATAGTTCATAATAATAAGAATGTAGTGGATATAAAGACAGAAACGTTTATGTGTAATAGAATATTGTCATTATTAGAAAATAAAGCTTTGAATATCAATAAATTATATATTGGTTTAAAAAATGAAGGTTGTACAGGTAATATTAATATTAATAGATTAATGGGTATATTGTTAGAAGAACAATTGGTGATGAAGGCTCCTAATTTTGAAACGACTGGTAATTATATATTATCAAACCCTAATTTGAAGTTCTATTGTGGACCAATGAAGAGCATTAAACCTTGGAAAGGTACATCTTCGTAAAGTAAGATTTTTTCTAAGATTATCTTTAGTGATTGAATATTTTATTTTTATTTATTATTATTAACCAAAGAAAAAACAAAATAAGGGATTCAAATTAAAATAATTAACATATTACTATTCAATTAATAAATACAACGATTTTACATAAAAAGAAGTAAATCAAGATTTTCACGTTTATTAACAAGATCGTCTATTTGACTTAAAATATAATTTATAGCTTGTGTCATTTGTGCTGGATGTAATCTTTCTCTAAACTGTATAAACTTCTTCCACATTTGACAATTGAGCTCTAAAGTGTTTGTGGCAAATCTTTCGCTGGGAGAATCACCAAAGGATATAATATTAAATACTTTATCATTTACCAAGTTATACAACACCCCTAATTCGTATTGAAATGTACAACGCTTCCAATACATTGGAGCAGAAGGATAATAAGGTTCATATAACGCACGTGCAGATATTATACGTACTAAAGGTAATAATTTACTGACAGATGGTAAAAACTTGTTAGCACTCATCTCTACCCAACCAAATCCTGCATTTGTTATAATATACACTGGACCGATTGAGAGAGCTTTACTAAGAAGAGCTACAACAGCTTTTTCTAAACATTCTAACTGTTCTTTAATCTCAGCTGGGATTTGTTCACTATCTAAAGACAAACCGAGCTTTGATAACCATGTACTACTCAATAACGTATCGTCCCAATCAAATATTGTTACATTCAAGAAATTTGAATCTCCTAAGTGTAACAAAGTATGATCCGAGACAGGAACAGGTAACTGGCTTAATGGAGCATTAGGAAAGGATGGAATGGTTTGAACTTCAGTAGAACCAGACATAATAAAAACAAATAGTAAAAGAAAAAATACTAAAAGAATAAAACAAAACGACTATTAAAAAGATAGAATTAATTGGTAAGACTTGATAAAAACAAACTTACTATATAAAAATATGCCAGCATCGAATTATTAAGTCTCAGTGCATTCTTCAAATTTAATTGGATGAAATATTATTTTTCTAATTTTTATTTACATATAGATTGTTAACTCCGATAATTCCGAATAGCTTGTATGTTATAAGAATGCTATGTAGTAAGGGTATATGTAGAAATAATAAGTAACTGTAATTATGAGAGTGAAGGTTTAAGAATGTTATATTTTGTAAATCTCGTTATGAGAGATAATGATATTGTATATGACCGAATATCAAGTGTATTAATAAGCATCACTGTGAATATTTGAACAAATAATCATTTATGGTTTATGTATTAGCTTATTGTTGTTTGATGTAGTGAAATAATGACTAAAATTAATAAATGTAATTAGAAAATATAAATCATCAACCTCTATACATTTTTACTTTTAAATGAACAGATGATAAACACATGATTGAACTGAATCATGTGTGTTGATATATTTTGCTATGATTTAGTTTTTAATTAAAACTTGTCAGTTTAACAATATACTCACCATTACTACAATCTATGTTTTATCTACTTACCTCTATTAATCCCCATATCTACTTAAACCTCTATAAAAGTGAATGATAAAATTCAAATTTTTGTGACAGTTTGAATTTTTGAATTTTTTGAAATGAGTTTAGAGGTTACAGGGGTGCTAAAGATCATTAAAGCTCTTTATGTATGACAGTATTACATAATAAATAATAGTTTATGACCAATAAAGCTTCAGAGCAAATTAGAACCAATGAAACAGCAGCTTATGCTGAAATAAAAAAAGCAGTATAAATATATGAAATAATATCCTAGATTAAACGTATAAGAGATGAAGATGATGGAAAGGATGAAAAGAGAAGAAAAATCGATAATTCTAAAGAAAAAGAGAAGACAAAGTATTGAATATAAAATATATGGTGTATAGCGATAGTAGTTATGATGAAGAAAGTGAATCATATGAATATGAACTAGATCACGTCAGATTATTAAAAGTAGTAGATTTAAAGAAGAAGTGTAAAGAATACAATTTACCTACTACTGGCAGAAAAATGGATTTGGTAGAAAGACTTGAAATATATCTTACAAATCTAATAGATAATAGAAAAACAAATAAGGAAGTTGAAACATCATCAAGTAGTGATGAAACTGTTGCAGATGATGAAAATTCTATTAATAATGATATACAAGATGAAGAAAATTCAGTGATTATATACCCTCAAGATGCAGAAATGGAAGTAGAAGAAGATGATGAAGTAAAACAACAACAACAACAACATGAGAATAATAAAGAAGAAGAAAAAGGAATGGAAGAAGAAATAAGAGAAGAGAATAGTGTAGAAGAAGTAAAAAATGATAGCAATAGTAATATTGAAGAAGATGGAAATGAAGATAGTAATGAAAGTGGTAAAGTTAATGAAGTACCTGTAGAAAAGAATGAAAATGATGATAAGCAGAAGAAGACTACAATTGATATTAAGCTATTTAACCTAAAAGAATGTGAACAACAAAAATGTGAAAGTTTAAAAGATGAAGAGAAAGAATCTGAAATAAAAAATCAAAAACTTGAAAAACCAGTTACTGATCTTAATGGATTACTTAAGAAAATTAGAGAAAATGCGCCAAAATCTCCATCAAGACCATCAATTGAATCTGATATTGAAAGCATCCCTATCATATCAGATTTAGCAAATGAAGCAACAAATGAAGATGTAGTTGAAAAGAATTCAGTTGATAAAAAGAAAGAAATAATACAATCAATTGCACATGAAGATAAAAATGAAAATGATAAACAATCTATATCATCTTCAGTATCATCTAAATCAATAGAGGAAGAAGATGAAAAAGCAATTCAATTAAAAAGAAAAATAGAAGCTATTCAATCAAAATTAAAATCACAACAGAAGAAAAATATCAAAGAAATAATTACTAAGAAATGTTTAACATCTGACACTCCCTCTCAAAATGATTCATCTGATAAATCATCACTTTCATCATCGGAATCTACAGATGCAGATCAACCAGCTCTAAAAAGATGAAAATATCAGAAAAAGAATCACTAAAAATACCAAATCAAATAGAAACAAAAGCAAAACAACCTTCAAATTTATGTGGAAATATCAATTCATTTATAAAGAAACAAGAATCAATAAATAAAAATCCATCTAATATATCTAAGAAAGTAACTACATTTATAAAAATGCATCCAACATCTGAAGATAGTAAGAATAAATCATTACTTCATCACAAATCCATTGATCAGAAAACAAACCAAAAAATGTTTGTTAGAGATAAAGAAGAACCAAAGAAAGAGGTTCATCCATCATCATATAAAGTGGATATTAATAAATGCTCTTCACATACATTATCTCAATTACCATCAAAGACAACAACAACTACTACAACAGTTAATATAAAACCACCATCAGCTATACTCTCATCATCAACAAATTATTTATCTAAAAAAGAAGTACCAAAATATTCTTCAATGATGAAGAAAGAAGTAAAAGATGTTTCAACAACAACAACAACAACCAATGAAAAAAGAAACACCAAAGTTTACATTATTTACAAAGAAAGATACAAAAGATGTTATACAGCAACATCTACCAGTTAAAAAGAATCAAAATTTACACTATTCACAAAGAAAGATCCAAAGGAAATTGAGAAAGAAAAGAAACAAGAAACAGAAGTGAAAAAAGAAGTAATAAAAGAAATAATCAATGTTGATGATTCTCAAGATAGTAATTCAGCAAATAGTAGTAATTCATCAATCAATAATAATAGCAACAATAAACC
>NGBS01000049.1:0-49476 GCA_002245135.1 Proteromonas lacertae | reverse complement strand
CTTTAATTATTAAATGTATATCAGTAAATTGACCATTGTAATGATTATATATATCTTGAATAGTTTTAAGATATTGCTTATATTCTTCTATATAATCTTTCTTTGGTAATAAAAACCAAATCACAGCATACTTGATTATCATATTTATTCTTATAACACTATCACCAGATTTATACATTTCAATTCTAGATGATGTGGATGTTGTATTTTGAACTGGTATTTGATTGATTTTGGTAATGAAAGTAAATTTTCACATCTGTAATATGCATCGATCCACAAACAATCATTAGTAATTTCATAGCCATTAATAACACTTATTTGTTTATATTCCATAAAACCTACATCTTTTCCTACAAAATTATTGTTAAATTCATCTTTTGCCTTATTTTCAATATTATCTATGGTTATACTTACATAATTAAAATTTTCTATCGAATATAAACCAATTGCATCTATATAATATCCTTTATAATCACTAGTATTGAACCTGAATTTGATTTTTATTTCATTAATATTGTCTATACAATATTCTACAAATTCATCGGCTCCTTTAGGTATTAATGCGTACAACATTCTAGGTATAGTTGATTTTCTTCCACGGGATACACAATATAATGCTAAGGATTTCATTGATTCAATTCTTACTTTTGTAAATCGACCTCTTATATCCATAGAATTTTCACATATGTAATAAGCATCAGATTTGAGTTTTTTAATAACACATAAAGCATGATTATTACCATGCGTAGCATCACTTTGATAATCTATTTCTTCATCGCAAATACAATCTTCTCCTTTATATTTGAACTTAATTGCTTCGCATTTACGTCCATAATAGGATTCCGATACATCTACAATCACTACTACACCTTGTTCATCTTGCAAATCTAATAACTCATCTAAAATTTCTTTATCAATTTTTTTCCCCATACTGAAGCTGTAAATAGTATCAAAAATATATTCATCCATTTCATATTTGAAGAACGTGCTATGAGGTAAGCTTTTGACTTCATCATACTGTTCACCTTCTAAATATCTTTCATCCTCACCTGGAGGTATGACACATGGAATGGATGGCAATCTTAACAGATTCATTACGTCACGATTACTATATCCACTAAAAGTGCTTCTTAAATGACCACTACCAAATTCTCTTCCATAATAACTGCCAGTAGCATTAGGAAATTCTTCACTTCTTACATTCACACTTTCATAAAAGGCTTCACTCAACCAAAATAAACGTTTCTGATTAAGGGGGGTCTTTATCTTCACACTTTAAACTATTTAATGTGGCACATAGTGTACAGATATTATTGTTTTTCTGATTATAAACAGGCTTCATGGCTATATTTTTAAAAACTATATTCACAACAGTTTTTGATTTTAGATTCTGTAGTCATTAAATATGGTGTTCACAAAATTTTGAAAGAACATATCAAAACATCTTTTTTCTATTCTAGTAAGACTTTCATTTTTAACAATATTTTTTACTGTCAAACAGTTGAAATAAAAATATAAAAATAACAGAAACAAGTCAAATAATTCATAAAATAAAAACTAATTCATTTTTTTATACAATACGCATTTGATATTCACCAGCTCTTGTTAAATATCGAACCCATTTAGTAGTTTGATATGAAGACTTTTCATATACTTTCAGGAATCTGACATATAAACCAGATGAAGTGAACATAGGCGCTTGGAATTCTAAACTAATTGGAGCTCTTGATGTCCAAGGTCTATCTACTGCTGAACTAACTAATTGAACTTCTATTGTTAGTGTATATTCAGTACCACCTGGGAATTTACGTAATCTCCATACACATGCTTTTTCAGCTGGCTCATATTTGGCTTGACCACCTATTGTCTTTGGAGTACAAACAGCTGTAGTTGGAGGAACAGGAATATGAATTGCAACATTTTGAGCAAATAATTTTGGATCAAAATCAGCTGTTGCTTTAATATTAATAATCATTGATCTCTTACTTGATTCATCATAAACTGGTTGTATTTTTATTGGAACATTTACATTCTCTGTTACACGATATTTCATAAGTTCAAATTCACCATCAGGTGGAATAAATGTAATTGTTCTATCAGTATCAAAGGTTGATAATTTAACACACTTGTGGAAAGTACAATCATCAATTTCTACACCTTTAACTTTCTTCTTTCCTTTTGATTTCTTACCATCACCTTCCATTAGAAGTTTATCGTTCAATCCAAATTTACATTCAGGCATACCTGATAAGAACGACTTCATCATCACTTTACCATTCACCTCTTGACGTAATATATTTCCTTGTGCACTCTATTAATTCAAATATATAAATAATTTAATACAATAAGTAAATCAACTGATTCCAATACATCAATAAACACTTCATTCTTACGATGGTAAATACCTTCTTTTCTCCAATCAATAGAACCAGTAATTTGTTCAGTTAATGATGCTTCTGGTTGTGCTTCTGTACTTTGCACATTACCAAGATTTATCAGCATCTTTAACATATCAATACCACTAGCTTGTGGATAGCCGTAATCTAATATTTCATCAAATATTTCGTAAACTAATGTGAACTGTGAACGAATGTCATCTTCTGTGAAGTTTTTACCAAAATAAGCAGATAAAATATCAACCAAATGAAATAAAAAGTGGAATACCATACTTGCATTTACATTCTTACGTGTGATAGCAACAAAGAACAATGAACCTAAACGAATGTACATAAATGTCGTATTGTTGATTGTTGTGATTGGAGGCTTCGTGCCAGTGTCTTTTGAAGCAATCACTGTTGTTCTGAATGCTGTGGCAGCAGCTCTTGTTACATCACCTCTATAAAATATGAGTAAAGAAGATCAAAAAGTATTCTATCATACCTATAGAAACGTGAAATAACCAATTCACCTTTTTGATTGACAATTAATATAGCACTTATCATTATATATAGAAAAAAATCTAATTTCACTACAGAATCTAGCATCAAAAATTGCTATAAAAAATGTAATAAAAAATAGTATTTGAGCATGTAGAGAATTTTTTGAATTTCTCTTATTAAGAAATATATAATTAAGAAAATTTATTATACCACGTGAACGTCTAGATAGAAAAAATCAAGATAAATTTGATAGATTGATAGAAAAGAATCCCAAAATATTAGGTGTTCGATATTTTGGACACAGTGAAATATAGTATAATAAATATAAATATAAATGAATAGTGGAATAGAGTTTGATGTAGATTTGAGAGAATGTAGTCCAGAAGTTAATATGGACATATTTGATAAGATAAATTGTGATATTGATGGAGAGAGAGCTGTAGAGATAGAAGAATATTGAAAGCAGGTTGGTTATTAAAACCTTCAAAAAAATATAAATCTAGACTGTTAGCATCAATAGATGATATAGCGATTAGTAAATCATATGATATGTTGAATGTCAACTCAAGTCCATATCATAACAACAGAAATGAAATAGAAAGTGATGTAGAGTATGACGCTGATGATTTGTAAGATGTTGTGTTATTTAAGTGTAATTATGTTTTTTTAACAATTTCAACAAAATATTATAATAATATTTATCTAGGTCGGTTTATATTCTCACACCTGAATCTTTCAAAGCATCAACTATATGCTCTGTGGTTTTTCTAACATGTTTTGTTCTTCCTCCTATTCGAACATAAATACAATAACCTCCTAAAAATAAAACTCCTCCTCCAATAATACAACCAATTATTATTCCTATTAAAGGACCAACTATACTTCCTGAACATTCATCGATAGGATTCTGCCAAACTGCATTTCCATCTACATAAATACATCTTCTCATTATATAACCAGATCGACCTCCTCCACATTTCATTATAGCATTATTACCTACTAAAGTTTCTGGAAAACCACCATTTGCTGAACATTTTTTGCTTTAAATTCTATTCTGATTGTGACACTTGCTGATTTGCCTTTCATATCTGTTACTGTAATTAAATAATCTTGTGGTGCAACATCAACAACTGATACTCCTTGTAAATAACCAGATGGATAAATCATAAAACCATCTGGTAATGATGGATTTACTGAAACTGATAAACCATCTCCAATTACATCAAATAATTGAATTGACACTAACGCTCCTGTTGCAACTGTTACATCTACTTTTACTGTTGAATCAGGAATCACTGGTGTTTCACTTTTTATTACTTTGATTGACATTTTCAATTGAATTGACACTTTTCCATTGGATATATTGATTGTATAAGTTGTATTTTGACTAACTATTTTGGCATAACCAGAAAATCTTCCATTCTTTGAATCCATTGTTATTCCAATAGGTAATGTTGGAGTGATTGAGAAAACTAAATTTGAACCACTCACTACAAAGAATTGAGCATTGAATAATTCTACTCCTGTACATAATACAACTGATTCATTTTGACTTATTATTACTGGATTATCTGATTCAATTATTGAAACTGGAATTACTTTGGAAATTGTTTCACCACTAGCATAACATGAGAGTGTATAATTAACAGCTGATTGAATTGGAGCTGTCACTTTTCCACTTATTGCACCTGTCATTGTATTATAAGTTAAATTTGAAGGTAAATCTTTATCAATTCTGTAAGATAATTTCTCAGCATAACACACTATTGGATATTGATTCTGATAATCCATCATATAAACCAATTCCAATTTATCTACAGATTCAACCATTACTGGTGTAAAAGGTAATGTGATTATAATTCTAATTGTTCTTGTAGCATATTGACCTGCTGTATTCTTAATAGTAAATAAATATTCTTTATCACTTGGCGCAACTGCTTTACCATAAAGATAACCAGCTGATGAATTTAAGTATAAACCTTGTGGAAGTTTCTCTACACTATATGCCACTGGAAAAGGACTTTCTATCCTGAATAATTGATGAGGTTTTAATTCTTCATAAACATCAGCTAGAAAATTTCTTAAATATCCCCATATAATAAGATTATTGGCTGGTTTAACAATTAATGTCATTGTTATTTCATCTGATCCGTAGTTATTCGAAGCTGTAAATGTTACTATAAATGTCCCACTTTTTATTGGAACCCCAGTTATTAAACCACTGCCTTTATCATAATATAATTCAGGAATAAATTTATTTGGTGGACAACTAGGACAGTTAAAATTATAATATGTTGGATTTCCTGTTACTTCATATATTGATTCAATATCATAATATACTCCAGCTTCAAAAGTAAAAGTCTTTTCTGAATTGATAAATTTGGGAGGTTTTTCACATGTTGTATTTACTTCAATCCAAATACCAAAGTTTGAACAGTAGAAAAAGCTTTCACCAGATAAACCTGGAGTTGTACAATTTGCTTTAAAGAATGTATTGGATATTCCTTCTGGAAGATTTGCTATAGAATTAATAGGACATTTCTTAGTACGACATAAATGATATCCAATTTTTTCTACTCCCATTTGCTTTTTATCCCATTCATATTGGTTAGATTTTGGTATATCTACTCTTAAACTATTATATAATGTATAAGGATCTACATTGAAGGTTGCTCTTCCAGGTGATAATTGAACTTTCTTCAATGCGAAATACTCAACTGGATCTAATGAAACTATATCAACTTTTCTTGTATCTGTCACACCACTTAGTAATACTTTTATTGGACAATTATAGGGATAATCAGTAAAGGCAAAGATGGTGAACTGATTAAAAGCATAATGATTATTTTCACCAAATGAATAATCTGCATATGAGTAACCATCAACAGTGCCATACCAATCTCTCCATCCTGGTCCAGTTGATAAATCAAATGCATTTTCAGATGTATAATCTGTATATTTAATACCATAATTTTTACTTGATGAATCTATCACTCTTCCTCCATGAAGTGATAATATAATACAATCTTCATCATTATCTCCAACTAATGGGAATATAAAAAATTTATCTTCGTTGGGGAAATTATCATCATTTGGACTTTTATGTATTTCATAAGTTATAATTGCTGTTTCATTTAAATCATCGATTGGCAATATGAAATTCTCTTCTTTTGCTCTTTCATACACAGTATCTCCAGGTGTATTTTCATTGACATCACCAACTGGTAAATTATCTCGAAATATTACTCTTCCATTTACTCTCACAATTACACCTGATTTATGTTTAATTCTAATGAAATATCCTGCATACTGATCATATTTAGAGAATGTTAATGCATATCTTAAATAATATGTTGGCTTAGAGAGTGATGTTTGTGGAAGTGCTTTGATTGTTGATGATTGCCATGAAACTGAACCATTCTTAAATTCCCAATTTGGAAAATAATGTTGACTATATTGCCATTCAGTATGTGTATCAATAATATAATTAACTATTTAATAAATAATAATATAATTTTACATACAGTTAAATGTTTTATTTACTTCACCATTATCAGTATCAAATACTGTGTATGTCCCTATAACTGATTTTCCAACTGATATGGTTATATTTGAATTTCCCCATCCACGTCCACTGAAATCAATTAATCTCAAAGTATATAATCCTTTTGTTATACACATCTTTACTCTGTCAATGCTACTTCCAAAAAATGAATTCTTTGATCTTTCAAACACAACTTCATCTTTTGAATTTATTAACTGATAAGCAGGTATATCGTAATGATCTCCAACATATAATGTAGATCCAACTAAGAATTTTTCAGCATTTTCACAATCATCTTCTTGTGTGTCTGAAAGAACTTGTATTATCATTTCTACACTAACTTCACCTACATCATTATAAGCTGTAATCTTATAATTTGTTGAATTTGTTACTTCATCAGCTCTTCCATATATTCTTCCTGTTATATTGTTAAATACAATACTTTTTGGTAATGTAGAAGGTGTAATGGTGAAATATTCAATATATGCTTCAATCTTTGGAATTAAAAGTAGTTCATCATTTTGATAATATGTTGTATTATTTGTTGTATATTTGAATTTAGGTAAAACAGGTTCTATTACACATAATAATTATAACATTTTAAATAATAATTTATACCTGTGTTTAGGTTTATAGTTTGAGATTCAGTATTAGGATAATTAGCATGTAGTCTATAAATTCTTAAACCATTATTATAAATTGTTAAATAATAATCAAACTTTCCACTTACCACTATTTTATAAGTATCTTCTGGGAGACATATACTGTAACTACGAGGTAAATTAACTGTTTCTTTTTCATACACATCAAATACCACATTATTATTTGATGCAGTTACAGTAAGTTTTATATACTGTCCATTATCAACAAAATCATTACTAAAATGAAATACATGTAGTTTTCCATTTTCACACCCACCATCAGCTTTTATTTTAAATGTAAATTCTTTACTATCACCATCTGAAAGTCCAAAAATTGCATTTACTGTTAGTTTTGCATCTAATATTTCTTTCGCACTTCCAGAAAGGGTTGAACTATCTTTAAAGTATTGAAACCCTAATGGAAGATCCACTGTTTCAAATCCTATTACATATCCACTTTCTACATGGAACTGAAGATCATAAAATTCACCAATAACTAAAGTAATCTCATCTGTATATTTATTTCCAGTTTGAAGATCTAATATATAAAAACCATCTGGTGATTCAACAGCTATATAATCAATTTATAACTAATAATTATATATACGCTTTACAGAAATATAAATGCTTGTTGAAACAGATTTATCTTTTGAACTTATTACTGTTACTGTATGTTCTTTCATTTCAATAAATCTTTCTGATGTTGGAGTTCCTGCTATTATTACGGGATTGAATGGATTATTTGAACAATGAGCTTCTAAACCATCGGGTAATGGAGGATTAACTTTTACATCTTTACAATCAAAATTTTCGACTGGAACTCCATTATTTTCTACTTCTTGACCTCTTAAATAAGTTGCTGTACTTTGACTCATTAAGAAATAGTCATTTACTGGAACGTATCTAAATGGAAGGAAATCACTATAATCATCTTCAGTTTCACTAATCAACTTCTTCGAAACTGTGAATGATGAATAACCATAATGGGAAACATAATAGATTTGAACAAAGAATGAATCATCAGTTAAATTATAATCAAAATAACTTGGATTATCTACCTTATTTCTTCCAGGTTTAGATAATATTTCTTTATTATCAATATAAATCCAATAACCACCTTCGGCATTTATTTTGAAAGTATTAATACCAATATCTTCTTTTTGTGGATGAAGATAACCTTCCCAATAAACACCATAATCATCAAGAAATTCGATACTCAATCCTTCAGGATGAAGTTTCTCTTGAGTTTCTTCTATAAATGGCTGATTTTGCTTTTGAATGTAAGATGCTTCTAAACCATCTACACTTGGTCCATATTTGGTAAATAAACTTGTATCAAAATTATGAGGTTTATAATAATAAGATAGAACTCCTTCTATTGTTTTCTTTGTCACACGAAGTTTTATTGTTATTTCATTTGTTTCACTATCTCCATTTTTACATTTCACTTTATATTCTGTTTGATCCATAACAGATTGTGGATGACCTTTTATACCATCAACTGTTACTTCTGATCCTTCGGGTAATTCTGCATTATTACTTATCCAACAACTTTCAGCTTTACCTCTTTCAACATGAAGAGCAGTTAAACTATAAGAATCACATAACCAACTTACTTCTAAAGAATCGGTAGATAAAAACATTACTGGATCAAAAGAAGATTTGGAATATTTAAATGGAATTATTTTTCTTTCTGAACTACCTGGAAGTGAATAATCAAATACAAAGTGGAAATCTAATCCTTCACCTCCCATGAATTCGATTGATACCCTTCGCAAACCACTCCCTAGTTTCACTTTGGATAATTGTAATGATTCATTAAATTCTTTACATTCACTCCAATCTGATAATATTTCTACATCATCAATAAACACTCGACCATTCATTTCATTACCAGTTTGCATATAGAATGTATATTCACCAGCTGCTTCAATATCAATAAATCCATCCATTGTTCCATTAAACGTTGTTACCTTTCTAGAAACAGATATTCCCATCTTACTTTTCCATTGTTCAAAATTTGTTAAACCATATAAATCATTCATTACACCTTCATAGAAGTCATAAACAGATATACCATCATAATAATCACCACATCGTGTTGTTTCCAAATCATTGAATCTAACATAAATACCTTCATTTAATTCAGGATTTTCAACTTTACCAATTTCAATATTAAAAATACCAATTCCAGCTGCATTTCTAGCTTCAATAGTAATATTCATGTTAGTATATGGATTGAAATTATGAAATATCAAATATGGACCATCTTGACTAATACCTTTTACTTCTTTTGGTGAAATTGACCATTCATTTTCTAAAGCATCATCAGTGGTTGTACAAACTATAACTGTATTAATGAGAAACACAGCTGTAAGTTTTGAAATACCACAATTTATAACAGGAGTAGACATACCTAGAGAAATTAGAGTTTATTAACATACAAACAATTTTTAATTTGCAGACAGCAGCATCTTCTTTTCCTGCATTATATGTTATGGTGTAATATCCCCTTGATTCAGCAGTTGGAGCTCCAGAAATATATCCACTGTATGGGTCAAGCCACAAACCTTCTGGTAATTCTTTATATACAGTATACGAACCTTCTTTTAATCCAATTGGTTTATTGATTATAGCTTCTTCTCCAACTTTCAAATGACAATGATTATACTCATAGTTGAAACCATCAATACACAATGAAGGTATTACATATAGTACTACTCAAAATAAAATAAAATTAGATATACAAAGAACATACAGCACTTCAAATTTCATTTTTATTAAAAATAGAATTTTCATTCGTTTTTCGCACCACATTGAAAATCCAATAGCTTTTACGTAAAATCTTAAATAATTGATTTAATTGGACTATCTTAACATTTAGCATCTCATGATCTTAACTCTTATATTGCTTTGTTTTTTTATAATTAGTGGTATATATTATATTTATTATTTATTTTATAGTAAAGTGTGAAGATTACAAATGTAGTTACGAGAACAGAGGTAAATTAAAAATGATAAAAGAAGTAAAAGGATCATTAAGATTATTATGCAATTTTGAAGTTGGATCTATCTCAGTTACACCTAGTTTACCAACAGGAATGGAGATAAACACTGTCATTGGTGTAGAGACAACTGGTTTAATATCTGGAACACCAACCTATACGTCTGCTGAATCAAGTTATACTGTATCAGTAGGAAGAAGAGGCTCTTCAGATGTGATTAAAGTTGTGATTAGAATTGAAGTCATAGATAATCTATCATGTAATTACAATATTAATCAGGTATTGTTTATGAAGAATTATCCGAACCACGTGGTTTCTCCAACTTGTAATCATTATGTAGCAGTATTTTTGGCTGATGGTTTGCCAAATGGTATAGAAATTGACAGAGTATCAGGCGCTATAAGAGGAATAGCATCAACCGCTACAACTGAGACAAATAAAACTGCCATAATTAAATGTATTACTGAATCATCCGAAGTAAGTATCGAATTAAAATACGACATAATAGATCCATGGAGTAATGATGGCAGTGTAGGACTACTAGCTAGAATATCGCATCATGAAATGGATTGGTCAAAATTTGAAGAAATTTATAATCTATTTGAAGATAATCAACAGATTATTCAATATGTGAATGTATTTAACGAAACAAGATATTCTTGTAATAATAGTTGTGTGGAAATTGGAGGTAATTATGGACCATTGTATAGTAAAATGACAGCATCCTTATATTTTGAAGTTGATGGAACTTATGAGTTCTTTTTTTAGGTAAGGGAATATATTCTTTATATTTTAATAATGAAAAACCAGTAGTTCTCCAGAATGAAAAGTATTCAATAGTAATAAAAGAGGGACAGCAAGGATATTATCCATTTTCCATTTTGTTCCATTCTAAATATTCTAATGATGCAGATATTAGAATTGAGTGGAAAACACCTAGTAATAGTGAATTTACAGCAATATCAGAAAAGTTTCTCAAACATCCATATTTAGATCATAGAGAATATAAAAAAGAAAAAGAAATAAGATCAAGTTCTAATGCTTACCATAGTTTCGATGGTTATAATCAAGCTATTACTTTACAGCACTCTGTTTCAAGAATTAGGATCTATAATAATAATGATTGTATTACTGGAATTACTTTATTATATGGAAACATAGAAATACCTGAAATTACAAATAACAAACATTCAAAGTTTGTAGAATACAATATACATAAAGGAGAATTAATAACCCAAATAAATTATGAAAAAACCAAGTGTTTCTCATTTATATCATTTTATTCCAGCAGAAAAAGAATATTTCAGAGTTTAACTAATTCGTCTCTTCCTATATCAGAAAATGTTCGCTATGATGTGAAGGCAATTTATGGTGATTATGATTCCTATGAAAATCTATCAAGCTTTGGATTTTACGTTGTTTCACCATAATTAAGAAATTATTTCTTTTCTACCCAAATTTTTTATTTGTTGGTTTGTAAATGCTCAATTTATTTATATGGAGTTAATATTTCTGATTTTATTGACATTTTTATGATTAATCAAACTCTTTTAGATTCATCTTCATTTTTTATTGCAATTATAGTAATATTGTGTTAAAATAATCACAATTCTAACAAATAGATTTGACCAACGCTATTCATAATTTGATTAATTGAATAGATATAAATTGTATTATCAATATCGCAACTTAATATTTTAGATAATACTATAATGCTTGACCATTTCAATGTCGCATTTGATATATCTATTTTTTTGTTTTTACAAAAAATACAATAGAATGAGGTGTAAGGTAGAGATATTCAATTCATTTATATATAAAATACAATTACTACTGCTCAATATTTCACTTATTTTATTTGTATAATTCTTACCATTTATTAAACTCATCTCTATTTAAATTATATATATACTTCTCTGAAATTATATAAGGTATAAATACGACGCAATCACTTTATATATATTGAAGAAAGCTGTTGTTAAATTATTTATTTAAACCTTCATTGTTACATCAATTGTAAGAATATAAAGCTAAAATTACAAAAAATTGACATAAGCTTACAGTTCCTATGTAATATCCTCATACTTATTATTTCGTGAAAATAGAACGATAAATTGTCATATATAATAAACCAAGTATTATATTGAGATAGAGTTTGAAACGAATCTATTCGAGGCTATAAAACACTTCCCCTATTTATTTAAGAACATATTTTTGTTTTTCATTTTTATTTATTGATATGGATGAAATAATTATTAGTTGCATTCATTATCCAAGAAATATTGGATAATATATTTTAATTTTTATTAATACAGTATGATTTATGAACTTTTAACATTTAGCTATTTTGTTTGCTGTTGTTAGCATATGGAATAATATGCTTATATATATCATAATCATTGTTTATAATGGAGAATATTTTTCTTCTTGTCAATTTTCTATAAAATACTACTCTGCTTCTTTGATAGTACCAGCATTTGTAGCAGCTGCTGTAGGTGCGTATAATATTATATCGATAAAATCAATAACAGATGAGAATGTAAATAATACTATAAGTATTTGTTGTAATAATAACACATATTCTAATAAATGTAATTTTATGGAGAAATATGGATGTGAGTCATTGAATATAACTAAATATCAGTATAACGAGGTTACTTTTAATTGCTATGCCATAGTGATAGTATTTTATTGTTTTTGCTCATTTATGACTGTATATAATTGTAACTATATATATTAATAGATGGTTTATATTCATTTTACCAGAAAAATGTTAGAAAATGAAGGTAAGATAACATATGATGTATTTGAAAATGATAAATTAGGTAGTTTAAAAGAATTAATTGAAAAAAATGGAAAAGACTATATTAAAGAAAGGTTAAGGAAAAATCCAAATATATTTGTTGGCACTCTCATTTGTAAAGAATTATCAGATTATTATCTAAAGCTTAACTGTTTTTGTGGAATATTGAGTGTATATATATATATATATATATGACATTTTAGATTTTATCAGCCTTATATGTAGGAGAGTGTATATATGAATTAGTTCATACTAGCAAAATTGGTTTTAATTTATTTTCAAGGGATTTTTATATCATTAAACTAGTCTTTTCAATCATTCTATTGATTTATTCAATCAGTTTTAAAAGATTATTGTGCAAATTTAAAGAAAAAAAGAAAAAAGGTTATGATGCATTCATATATATAATTCCTTCTATTATCTTTGTAATAAACTTATACATTTTTGTATACAGTCTTCTTTGTAATATATCCAATTATTCTGAGACATATGAAAAATGTTGTATAAACCATGATGAATCTAATAAAGTATAATATGTTATATTTATAATATAGTGTAATTTCCTAAAAGAAAATGGATGTAATTGTATAGAAGACTATTTAGTTTCAATAAATGATGCTGTTTCCAATATATCAGTAGCAGTTACTATAGCTTTTACATTTATGCATCTTATTATAAATGTATTATTATTATTTATGATAACTATTAGATAATTGGTTCTGTTTACGAATATGTTTCTATAGAAAATGAAAAAGAAAATAGAAAAGAATTAGAAAGATTGTTAATAAAACTTGGAAATGAAGATATTGTAAATGA
The DNA here is from genome assembly GCA_002245135.1 of Proteromonas lacertae. Taxonomy (NCBI): domain Eukaryota; class Bigyra; order Opalinata; family Proteromonadidae; genus Proteromonas; species Proteromonas lacertae. The sequence continues at coordinate 35,788 of NGBS01000049.1, read as the reverse complement.
ATATAATTCTAATAGTTTAGTTTCTAACATTTAATATAATATTTAACTATTTATTTCTTCTATTGAAAATCTTAGAATCATATTGAAAAGTATTTAATTCAGAATTGTATAAATAAGTAACCTATAGGTTTTTAGGTAAAACCTATATCTGTCGGCGAGTATTATTTTGTTAAAATCGTTTTTAATTACTTACTGAGTAACATTTGTTTAATACAAACTATCCTACTATATATAATATTATTCCTGCTTCCTGATTTACTTTATCATATTTTCTTCATCATCACTACATTTTAATTGTTTATCTTGTTTGTCACAATCGCTTGAATTGTATTCTAAATCAACTGCTGTTTCATTCTTCAATTCTTCTCTTCCAACTTTTGATAAACAAATTGAAGAAGTTGACTTACTTTTCATCTCTTTTACCCATTTATCGATTAAATCTCTATATAAGCTTTGTAAACAATAGTGTTCTCTTATAAATGCTTCTTCTGACTCTATTATACTCTCTTTTATTAACTCTTCTAACTCACTCTTCTAATAAACACCATTAAAAATATATTAATACCTTCAACATATCTTCTGTTACTGTAATCTTCATCAACTCTTGAACTGAAGCATAAAGTAGGTTGTCGTTCTAATATTTTACTATCAGATAGTTATACCTTCTCAATCATTGCATCTTCTATCTCTTCCTTTAATTTAGTAAGCAACTCCATATCTCTATTCATTAGTTTTATCAAATAATAATTCAAATAGGAATTTATTATATACTTGACTCAGATCTTGTTAGATTTCATTTTCATTTTATTGCAAAAGTAAGAAGAATGAAACGAAAATTAGATGAAATAATTAGTATATGTAAAGATATATAACATATTATTGATGTAGAAATCGTAGAAGTGTTGTTGATTGTGAAAATGAAAGTGAGAAAGAATGTGTATGTAAGTATAAGTTATTCTTGTGTAGCCCAGCATATTCTTTTATCAGCTTAATTTTGTTGAAAAAATATTGAAAAGTCACATGTATAGCTTCATGTTGGTTATTATTAGTGTGAGAATGAGTTCTCATAATTTTGTTTCAAAAATACATCATAATTATGAAAATGATTAAGTTTTTACCGTTTATTTACTCAATAGTTTCTTGTCAATTTATCAACCATTTTCAATATAGAAGGAGTATCACTATTATATCAATAAATGGAATTATTATACTGTTTATGTGAATAATCAGTTAAATATATTTTTAATTTCTTTTTTAAATCATCATTCAACTCACTATTCAATATCTAAATATATATAGAATAATTATACTTCTTTTAGTTTATTATATGTCAAATTTATGTATTTTTTTTTACTAAAACAACACCAATATTCTTCTAGAAATTTCTCTAATTCACTAACATCTGTTGATCCTTTTGTTTTTATTTTATTTAAATTCTGCTTAATAAATATAATAGATTATGTATATACTGTTTTAAATTTCTTATAATTATCACTCAGTTTTGCCTTCTTGTTTTCTTCTTCTTCTGATATTGGCTCACTAATTTTTCTTTTCTTTCCTCTTTGTGATGTATGTGTTGTATCTTCATTAACTACTTCAGCTTCTTTTCTTTCTCTCTATTTATAATATAATTATATTTATACATAATATTTTTTGCATATCTCACAAATATATGAAATATCTTTTATTTTAGTATTCTTTAATATATTTTTATCAACTCCACAACAACTGTAATGATATGCTATAATATTATATATATATTGTTATACGTAAACAACAGATATCACAATAAATTCTATTTACCGTTTCATCATCATCATCATCTGGATCATATTTTAAACATTTACAACATCCTATTTCTGTTTCAAATAAATATTTTTTCCTCTCTTCTTTTTCAAATCTACTTGCATACTATAATTTTAATAATATAATTATATATAATACATAAGCTGTAGCATATGCAAATCCAAGATTTTCATCCATTTTTATTCTCTCCATATTTTTATAATTTGTTATATTGTTAAATGGACTTAGCTGAGATGAATCTGTAATAATACTAATAATAATAATACATATATATATTATACAAAGCATGTTCATCATCTTCATCATTAAAACGTCTTATCACTATTTTATCTTCACTTTTATTATTCTCAAATTCTCTTTTTGTTTCTTCTGGAATATCTTTTATATCCATTATTAAGCAAGGCCATATTAACTTTTCATACCATACAACTGTATATAATCTATTTTTATATGTATCTTCTTTTGTCTTGGAAACTTCTTTATCACAAATTTTTCCGTTTTTAATATTCACAATACTTTTATTGTTTCTTTTTATATCAATTGGTAGTGGTAAATGAATTTCTTTCATACCTTCTTCTGGACATTCTTTACCAATTTCATCAACTCTATCACATTCTAGATTTTTGTGAGAAGATTTACTATTTTCATTACATATATTATAGACATTTTTTTCAGTTTTCTCCTTATCTTTAAATTCATTGTGTATACAACTATTATTTATCATATTTTCTTCATCATCACTACATTTTAATTGTTTATCTTGTTTGTCACAATCGCTTGAATTGTATTCTAAATCAACTGCTGTTTCATTCTTCAATTCTTCTCTTCCAACTTTTGATAAACAAATTGAAGAAGTTGACTTACTTTTCATCTCTTTTACCCATTTATCGATTAAATCTCTATATAAGCTTTGTAAACAATAGTGTTCTCTTATAAATGCTTCTTCTGACTCTATTATACTCTCTTTTATTAACTCTTCTAACTCACTCTTCTAATAAACACCATTAAAAGTATATTAATACCTTCAACATATCTTCTGTTACTGTAATCTTCATCAACTCTTGAACTGAAGCATAAAGTAGGTTGTCGTTCTAATATTTTACTATCAAATAGTTATACCTTCTCAATCATTGCATCTTCTATCTCTTCCTTTAATTTAGTAAGCAACTCCATATCTCTATTCATTAGTTTTATCAAATAATAATTCAAATAGGAATTTAGTTATATACTTGACTCAGATCTTGTTAGATTTCATTTTCATTTTATTGCAAAAGTAAGAAGAATGAAACGAAAATTAGATGAAATAATTAGTATATGTAAAGATATATAACATATTATTGATGTAGAAATCGTAGAAGTGTTGTTGATTGTGAAAATGAAAGTGAGAAAGAATGTGTGTATAGATGAATCAACTAGAAGCAAATAAATAAATAATTTTTAACAGTCCTATTCATTCTCTAAAGATAGTAATAAATTAAGAAAATATAATGTAAATCCGATAGAAAAATTTTATGTTATGAAATTATTTATTCAAAGTGAATTTTTTGTACTACAAAAATTTACTTACTTCAAGTCAAAATTGATTTAGTTATAAATAATAGAAGAAGCTCACCGTTAAACTCATTACGTTTTATTTTATATTATGCCTTACTCTAGTGCATATAGAAAAGGATATGAAAGATTGTTAAATCCTGTGAAATATAAAAAAGTATGTAGTATGTGATATTTGAAAAAAACTGATGAGTATTAGAAAACTGGATGAGATAATTGGATTATTTTACAAAAATCACGAATGATAATATGTAATTTTATTATATATTCTATTACTCTACCTCTGCCATTCATTCACTTCTTTTATAATTGTGAATATTGTCTGAATTATTTGGACATGTTTTTATATGATCTTTTAACGTTTTTATATCAATTATATGATCATTACTATATGGACACATATCATACCTGATGTATGAATCCAATCTACCTGAACAACATAATAAATGATTTTTCATTTTTTTTTCTGTATTGAATGACCTGAAACATAAAGTGTTTGATTGTGAAAATGAAAGTGAGAGAAAATGTGTGTGTAGATGAATCAACTAGAAGTAAATAAATAATAAAATGAAATAATAACTATCAAAGTATGATTATATTCTCACACCTGTATTTTTCAAAGTATCAACTATTTGTTCAGCTGTTTTTCTAACATGCTTTGTTCTTCCACCTATTCGAACATAAATACAATAACCTCCTAAGAATAAAACTCCTCCGACAATTATACAACCAATTATTATTCCAATTAGTAAACCAACTATACTTCCTGAACATTCATCGATTGGAGATTGTCAAACTGCATTTCCATCTACATAAATACATCTCCTACTAAAGTTTCTGGATAACCACCATTTGCTGGACATTTCTTTGCTATAAATTCTATTCTGATTGTTACACCATTAATATCTGTTACTGTTATTAAATAATCTTGTTGAGCAACATCAACTACGAAAAGTACTCGTAAATAACCTAGAAATAATAAAAAATGCAATTGTACGTTCTTCAAATGGTAATAGTAAAGATTTTACATTTAAATAAAAGTTGTATTAGATTATATTATTATTATTAAGTAAAGAAAAAAATTAAAAATATTGTTATTTCAAACCAAAAGCTTGCATTTATTCGTTATTTTTTAATATTTTGATCGATTTTGAGCTATAGATGGATTTTCACAAGAGATTATCCTCAACACTACCAAATAAATTAAGTGAGTTAGCATCGTACATAAAGTATAGTGATAATATTTAATAGTTTAGATTGTATAACATAGTTTGGTGTATTCCTAAAGCTGTTCCATGTCTTATTATACCACGTGAACGTCTAGATAGAAAAAATCAAGATAAATTTGATAGATTGATAGAAAAGAATCCCAAAATATTAGGTGTTCGATATTTTGGACACAATGAAATATAGTATAATAAATATAAATATAAATGAATAGTGGAATAGAGTTTGATGTAGATTTGAGAGAATGTAGTCCAGAAGTTAATATGGACATATTTGATAAGATAAATTGTGATATTGATGGAGAGAGAGCTGTAGAGATAAATGATGATGATTCATTGAGAATAGTGGAAGATAAAATAAGAGAATCACCACCAGTTGATAGAAAAAGAAAAAGAAAGAATGAAAATGATCTATTAGGTGTTGAAAAAGATGAATCAAGTAATAGTGATAAAGAAGCTTCCAAGACAAAAGAAGATACATATAAAAATAGATTATATGCAGTTGTATGGTATGAAAAGTTAATATGGCCTTGCTTAATAATGGATATAAAAGATATTCCAGAAGAAACAAAAAGAGAATTTGAGAATAATAAAAGTGAAGATAAAATAGTGATAAGATGTTTTAATGATGAAGATGATGAAGATGCTTTGTATATTTTGTATTATTATTATTATTAGTATTATTACAGATTCATCTCAGCTAAGTCCATTTAACAATATAACAAATAATAAAAATATGGAGAGAATAATAAAAGATGAAAATCTTAATGAAGCATATAGACAAGCTTATGTATTATATTATAATATATATTAGTATGCCAGTGGATGTAAAAAGGAAGAAAGAAAAGAGATTCTAGTTGAATCGAAAATAGGATGTTGTAAATGTTTTCAATATAGAAAAGATGGTGATGAAATGAAAAAATATATACATTGTAATAACTGTTGTTTACGTATAACAATATATATATAATATTATAGCATATCATTACAGTTGTTGTGGAGTTGATAAAAATATATTAAAGAATAATAGAAATATATCTTTTATTTGTGATGTATGCAAAAAATATGTATAATTATATTATAAATATAATGAAATAGAGAGAAAGAAAAGAAGCTGAATATGTTAGTGAAGATGATGTTGTTATACCTTTGAAGAAAAAGAAAGTTGAATAAATGAATAACAAAAGAGTATATATAATTTTTTTTACTAAGAATAATTCATTCTGAGAGACACAGTACAAGAAGAACAATTCATTCTGTAACTCTAAATAACTACTGTTAATAATTATTGATTATTTTACTATTCTTTCAATCAAATTCAGTAAAATAAATATAAATATAATAACAATGAATATAATTATATTTTATGTCTTTTTAATTATTTATTAAGAGTAAAACTAATTAATAATAAGGACTATTTAATAAGTTATATATTATTATTATTATTATCATTGAAATATTAATTTTTTATTGTTTATTACAATCTGTTCTTATTATTCTCTTCTCTTTTAATATTATACTATATATCTGAGTTGCAGAAAGGACGTCCTTCTGGAGCCACATCCTCCTTTCTGTCCTTTCTTCTCTCGTCTCGCCTGTGCTGAAATCGAACATGTCCTTTTTCAAGAAGGACAGTATAACCTGTAAGGTCCTTTTCTGTCCCTTTTTTTCAAAATTAGTTTTTCATAAATACTACATATATTATTTCTCCTATTGTTAATAAGATATATTAACCTGTTTAAGAACAAATATACCTATGTTTATTTCTATTAATCAAAATATTATGTAAATTTTATGTTTTAAATCTATCTCAATAACACACTTATAAATGTATTGTTCATTTACATGAATAGTATCACTTCATAATAGAAATATGATACAAATTGACATAATCTGAATATTATGTAAATTAATAAACTACTCATAACTTATTTGAAAATAAACTAATTAAATTTAGCTAAATTTTAATATTCATTAATTCACAGTATTTCAAAGAAACAGTAGATTTATATATATGAATTTACAACATTACACACATATGAACATAAAAAGGAACAATACTTAATTATAACACGAAATATTAAACTTTGAAATAAATCCAAGCTTGATTTCTATTCAAGCTTTTTTATTTTATCATGTTATACAAAAGACGTCATGATGAAGTTTACTCTTACTACAACACTGACATAATTACACTATCTATCTTCAAAAATTCAAATTCTAAGTAGAGATGATACACCTCTTTCAGAAAATTTTAATATCATACAAAAAGTAAGAATGGATATTATCAATATGTCAATGAAGGAGAAAAAAGTGATAAATAGAATTATTATAACTGAGAAGAAGTTAATAAATTACAGTGTATTAATCCTTAACTAGTTCTTAAATTTTAATACGAATCTCCATTTTACAGACAAAACAAGAGATGAAATTAAAAAATATATGCTAAGTACTTTTTCAAATATAATAGATGAGAAGGTTAGTGAAGAGCTATATTATGTCGAGAATAAAAAAAAAGAAATCTAGAGTGAAGATAGATATATTTAAAAACACAAAAGATAGTAAAGTCTGGTTTAATTGTTATGGAATATACTTTAAGAATCTCAAGAAAATATATGATATAATACAAACAATTCCAACCTCTAGCAGCTTCATAGAACGTAGTTTTTCTATACAGGGGTTGATTCATAGCAAAGTTTAAGTTATTGAAAGAGAAAAGAATAATGGAGTTTGAAGAGGATAATGAAATAGATTCTACTATTGAAGAAGCTGTAAACAACAGTATAGATAAGTCAGATAATGATAATGGAGATGGCGAAAATAATGATGATTGTAATAACAATGCTGATATTGATATATCGAATGATGATAACTCAGTAAGTGTTGATTCGATAGTGAAAATGAGGAATACAACATATTAAACAGTCCTTATTATTAATTATATTAATTTATAATTGTTAATACCATACTATTATTAGTTATTGTCTATTGAATTCAATATAATAATTATTATTTCAATGAATATAATACTCAAAACAAGAAAAGAACAACTTCTATCCTTTTTATTTTTGTTTTTATTTTTTTTCTTTTAAACAAAAATATATGATAAATTTAGCTCTTTTACATTTTGAGTTACCTAAAAGGACGTCCTTCTGGAGCCATATCCTCCTTTTGTCCTATCCTTGTCCTTGGTAACTCAAGCTGAAAGTGAATGGACAAAAAGGAACATCCTTTGCTTAAACCAGATCTAAATCAATGGGTTGATCTTCAGAGCAAAATAAATTAAATAAAAGAACAAAAATAATAAAGAAATATATATGTTAATAATAATCATTTATAATATATATTGTATTGGGATAGAATAATGACTATTTTTTTTAAAGTAAAATACTCCTGGATATTTTGTTTTGTCATATGTTATAGTAATCACTTCATTATTACATTCGCAATCCAGAGCAATATAAACTGTATTATTATTCATTTTATCGCTTGCTTCTACATGCGCATATGATTTACTTATAGGTATCAAATTATTAATAAACTTTAACAATGGATTCATAATTTTTATTCTCATTATAATATTACTATTCAATGAAATGATTTCTTCATCATACAGAAATGATATACTACTATTTTTCATATCATCATCTATGATTGAGGTACCATCAATTTCTATCTCCCTATTATATGCATTAACTTGCAGTCTTACATTATATAATAATGAGAATTTAGATTCAACATAGGATAGCTTATAATCTGTTTCAATATATCTCACTATAAACTTTTCTTTTTCTTTCTTAATAGTGGTATTTTTACAATTTAATCGTATCAACGTGTTATTATCCTTTAAATATCCATTTCCACTATAATAACAAAGTTCAATTAAATTACTTATATTAATATTATTTTCATCTTCTCCCATTATTTCAATCGACATAATCTCACATTTACTTTCATCGTAATGTATTTTTCCATAAAAATAATAATCAAATATAAAGCCAATCCCTCGGCTTCTTAATATTCCACCAAAATAATGAGAATTGAAATTAAATATTTCACAATTACTATAAGTCTTATCAAAATTATCGATATAATAACATTTTATGTTGGCTAATGATTCTGATTCCATATATTTTTCTACAACAAATCCAACAATTGCTCCACTACTTTTAAATGTATTTGGAATCATCGAATTTTCAATCCAATTTACTTCATTACCTTTGTTTGTCTTGAAACCTAAACAGAATTTAGAATCACTAGTTAAATACATTTGAATTCCAGTAATATATTCGCCATCTCCTAAGTTATAAATGTTTTCTCCTGCTGTTATATTTTTATAAAAAAATGTAATTTCTGAAGGTAAATTAAAAAATAAACATTTAGGTAATTCTGGTAAATGATCAATTATCTTTTTATAATCGTTACAAACAACTTCACTATCAACACTTTTATCTACTTCAAATATAATCGGATTTGATTTTCTAACAGCTCCTGGAATATATTTCTCATAGATACTATATCCAATTATTACACCAGAGTGACGAATTATAATTAATTTTGATATAAAATAATCAATTGATGATTCAACTTTTATATATGCTTTTATTGGACGATTGAAAGCATTTTTCTTACCTTCATTTGTATGAAATATTATATCGTTATATACTGTTCTATCATCAACTACCTCTTCCGATATTTCTATATAATCAATAAATTCATTTTCACTAATAACAATACTATTTTCATCTATTGGGCTAACTTCAATAATATCACAAAGTTTCCCTTCATCATTATAAATAAGTTTCATATATTGAATATCTATCACATCAACAATTATAGTTTCACCATAATCACTATTTAAGGTTTTGATATGTTTTTCTAAATTGCTTATATATCTATAACAAATAGGGTAGGAAATTGCACCAAAACTGTTATTACTTTCGTTAAATATTGTATATGGCTTGGCGTAACAACATATTACACTATTCTTCTCTTGAAATTCTAAATTCTTTATTTTTGAGTTTTTAATATCCATATACTTGTCTACTATACCTATAAAACCAGACATATAAACACTTTTAATTGTTTTAGAAGAAATATCGATTGTAATATTATCAATTAAAATCCCATTTCCACTTCCTGCTATTACTCCAAAGTAATTGATATTTGAATTAACATCTGAATATTTTAAACATTTTATACTACAATCTCTAAATTCACAGCAAGCACCACTATACATGAATATTATTAACTGGTACTCTTTTAATTTCATGAGATTTGAATCTATATGAACCTATATCTCTAGGATTGAATTCTTTAGGTATTGTTCCATCCAAGTTCTTAACAGAATATGAAAATGGTCCAACTTTGTGTATTTGATATACTTTATCTGTATAATAAGTAGTTTTTTGAAGTTTGTTATCTCTACGTTCTTTTATTCTGACAAAATCATCAGCTTTAAAATGAGTATCACTTTTACGCTTCTTTAAGTTTCTATCATGCGATTCTTTATACAATCTATCTTGAACTTCAAAATCATTGAATACTTCATTTGGAGTTAGATTATTGAGTGCAGAATGCGGTTTTGCATTGTAATCATCTACAACAGTATATACTATATTACACAATGATTCAATATTGTTAATTTTATCAAATTCTTCATCAGAAAATGTATTAATTTTTCTATAAAACATATCTTTAATAGTTCTCACACATCGATCCAATATTTTCATTATATTATGTTCATTACGTTCTTTAAGTATAAATCGTACATGATTTTTGTTAAACAAATCTAAAAATTTCTTACCATAGATAATACCAGACTCTTCATCTGATAAAATACTTCCTACAAAACGAGCGTTTTCATCCTTAGGTTGCATACCCTGATAAAACCATTTTTCAAACACTGGATATACATCATTTTCTGATTTAGATTTAACATAATATATCCAACACTTACGACTAACAACTTCTATAATTAACAAAAATGGAACTTTTGTATTGTTGAAAAACACCAAATCTATTTGATATGACCCAGGTAACTTTTCACTTTCATATTTAATTCTATTCCTTTTAGTTGCAGTGATTTGATAATCTGGTTTAGACTCTACAAGTTCACTACTAGCTTTTTTAATGTCAGATTTTTTAAAGTTATTCTCAAGTTCATTTACAGAGAAATTAATAAAGTCTCGTTTATTTAAATAACCATATGTTTTGTATAACTCATTTATTTTATCTTGTAGTGACATTCAAATAATATATATAAAAATATGAATGATATATATTTAAAGAATTAATGAATTAAAATATAATTAAATCATTCTTCTACCTCTCCCAAATCCTTATCACTTAAAGTGTTACCACCATTACCAAAGTTAATAGACTTAGCAGCACTAATAAATCCATTACTAATTACTTTCTTAGCAGGGAATGGTCTACGAGTACTAATTAAATCACTATCTTCTATCTTAGTTCTCTTAATTCTTGGAGGTGAAACAAATTTGTTTTGATTAGCTTGTTCTTCTTTTTCTTTCTTAATTTTCTTCTCATTACTTCTTCTAATAGTTGTAGCTAAATCAGGATTTTCATCATAACCAACAATATCACTACAAACTCTATGATTAACAAAGTTTTGAGTACCATTACTCTTAATAGAGATTTGATTATCAACAACACTTACAGCAATTTTACTACCAACATCAACATCAGATGGAACTCTATAGTTACTATTATCCCATATCATAATAGAATTGAAATTGTGGAAGTATTTAATACCATGTTGTGGTTCTCTACATCCTACACTAATCAAATATCCACGCATGATTTTTTCTATAAAGTCATTCTCGTTTCTATCATAAATTTGTTTCAATACATATTTCACTTCATCAGCTGAATATGTTTCAAAATCTCTTCCATTATTAATTACAACTTTATGATCCAAATCATGAACAAAAGTAATCAATACATATTGACTAGTTTTAGTAGGCTTAACTGTAATACTCTCAACAGTTCCTTTAATAATCCACTTGTTACATAACTTTGGATTTTTGTAGTAATCACTGAATTCTACATCAGTAGCTTCATAGGGTGTTTCGTTACTCATTTTATATAAGGGAGAGATGAAAATAAAAAATGATAAAAAATGTCAAGAAAAATGAAAATGAAAATTTCTTTTTATTTTTAAAGTCGACCAATCAAATCATCCGACCAATCAAATTTCATATTTCCATTTTTGATTTATTTCGCGAATTCTGTCTATATAATGAGCAAACATAAAAAGCTTTTAAAAGCATTTTTTAAGCTTCTAGAACAAACTTTTAATAAAAATAAACATCATAAGCATAAGCATCACCATCATCATAAACATAAACATATAGATGAACCACCACCTCCACCTCCACCACCAGAAGAAGCTCCAAAACGAAGATTAGCGCCATTATTTAGTACAGATGTTATTCAAAATAAAAGAAGATACAATAATAATATACCAATAATCAGTGATACATTCTTTGGTGGATTAATGCCTTCTTCCCTACCAAAACCTAACCAAAATCAAAGATTTAATGATAGAATACGTGATGCTAGAGAAGTTGATAAATCATCTCAAGGTGTTACCAGGAAATGGGTTTTCAATTATAACAATAGAAATTACAGTACACCACAACAATGTTATCATGATTTTGTTAATAATAGTGATATTAAAGATATATTGCATGAACTAGCTGATACTATGAATATGATAAAATTCTTCTTTATTGTACGTTCAATTTATATACCTGATGAGTCTACTGATAGTGATGATGAAGTTTCTATATTTAGTCGTAGTAGACTATGTGAAATAACAAAAATGTCTACTGTAGGTGAAATACAAACTATACTGGAGAATATATTTACACAAATATCAGAAGATGATTCAAATCATCCTCAAAGTGGTCTTACTTTTGCTAGAGTAAATACTATTGAATTATATGTAACAAAATTTAAAGTGATACGTGGAAGTAGTTTTATTGTTTTACCTGCTAAACTTCAAGGTCTTAGATGTTTGACAAATGTAATAAATGAAGATAATGAATGTTTTAAGTGGAGTATACTATACTCATTATATTCTAATAATCTACAATGTAATAAAGATAAACCTGAAAAATACAAAATGTATGAAAAGAAACATGATTGGAGTATGTTAACATTCCCTGTTGATGCTACAGACAATGATTCTATTGATAAATTTGAAACAAAGAATCGACTAAATGTGAATATATTCTATATTGACATTGGTAAAGATAAAGAAGAAATATTCTTACCCATTCATTTATCTAAACAAAAGAAATCTAAAAAATATAGTGTTGTAAATCTATTGCTAATAAAAAATGAAGATGGAAATTCACACTATGTGACAATAAATACATTACCTGCTCTATTTAGAAAAATGATAGATAAAAAGAATAATACTAATAATATATTTGTGTGTCCATATTGTCTCTTCTATACATACGATGAAGCATCATTCAATAGTCATCAAACATATGACTGTCAAGATAAAGAGAATGTATTAAGATTATTCCCTGATAAAGATGATAAAGAAAAATCATACTTAAAATTTAGACATTGGACTCACCTCCAAACATTGCCAGTTGTTATGTATTATGATACTGAAACTTATTTTGTACCATATGATAATGAATTGAATTTAAGTAGATATAAATCTATGGAAGAAATAGATGATAATGATACTAGAATAGAATTATCAAAAACTGAACAATCTATTATGGCTAGGCATAAGCTTTATTCTTACTGTATCTATGTAGATAGTAAAATACCAGATATAAACAGTTTTACTGTGATTAAATATAAACAAAATGAGGATCATAATATTGAAAATGATTTTGTATTGGATATATTAAATATATACGATCAAATATGTACAGTTTACAATTATAGACTAAATAATCCTAAACCATTTGATGGAGATGAAAAAGCTAAGGATATACATAATAAAAAGAGAAAATGTGACTTTTGTGGTAAACCATTTAATTCTATTGATCATGTAAAGGTACTTCACCATGATCATTTTACAGGCCATTATATTGCTTCAATTGGTAGTAATGAGAATCTAAATATTGATATAAAAAAATTAAAAATACCAATAATAGGTCATAATGCTATGAAATATGACCAGCATTTCATAGTAAAGAAATTAGCAAAATATGCAGCAGATAGTGGTAGTCCTCTCAATATTATACCTAATACAGATGAAAACTATAAGTGTATACAATACAAGAATTTGGTGTTTATTGATAGTTATTTATTCTTAGCAGGTTCTTTAGCAAATTTAACTAGTGATCTAAAAATTACAGCAGAATTAAATAATACTAAGAAAGAAAAATTCAAAACAATTTATGAGAATTTTAAAGAATATAATGGACATTACCTAGATGATGAAATTATTGAAAAATACTTACTTCAAAAGAATTATTTTCCATATGAGCATATGACATCTCTTGAAGCTTTTGAAGAAAATTTCAAAGATCTTACTATAGATGATTTTAAGTCTAAATTGAATGATAATGAAACTATTAAACCTGAAGAATTTGATTTTGCTATGGAAGTAAATCAAATATTTGGATTTAATACTATTCGTGAATATAATTTATTTTACTTGAAAATCGATGTTTATATTCTTCAGTCTATATTTAATGATTTTAGAGATAATATATTTGATACTTTTCACATAGATCCTTGTTGGTATATTTCATTACCCAGTTTATCACTTGATTTATTCTTACATGTATCTGATGTGGAACTTAAATTATTTTGTGAACCTGAATACTATGATTTTATATTGAATGGCTTATACGGTGGATTATCATATATTGGTAAGCGTAAGGAAGATGCAAATAACAAATTTATGAAAAATTATGATGAAACTTTACCTAGTAAATTCTTATTATATCAAGACTACAATTCTTTATACCCTTCAGTTATGGCTTCTTGTAAAATGCCTTTAGATGACTTTGAATTTATTGATCCAAATTCTATTACATTAGAAAGTATACTTGATTTGCCATATTATGAAGAAATGGATCAAGATAGATTGGAGAATAATGATTTTGGTTATATATTAGAAGTTGATATCGAATTACCTATAGAACTACAAGACAAGTTTAAAGAATACCCACTGCTACCTGAAAGGAAGAAAATACCTAAAGAATGGTTATCTGATATACAAACTGAAAGAGCTGAAAATCTTGGTATTATACATAAAGAAAGAGGTACTTACCATGCTACTGAGAAATTAATAACTGATTTGTATCCTAAAGAAAAATATATAATACACTACCAAAATTTGAAGTTTGCAGTTGAACATGGTTATAAAGTGGGCAAAGTGCATAGAATAATGAGATTTACTGAAGGTCTATATATGGGTAAATATATTAATACAATGGTACAAAAAAGAGTCCAAGCTAAAGAAAACAATCAAAATACTACTGCAGACTATATAAAGAAATTAATGAATAGTTTATACGGTAAATTTATGGAACGTGTTGAAAAGAGAAGTAACATATCTTTAATTACTAATGAAGACCAAATGATTGATGCAAGCGATCCATGGTTTAAAGACTTTATCATTATTGAAGGTGATTTAAAAATTGCACATTTTCATAAGAAGCTATATGAAATTAATAAACCTATACAAATTGGAATGGTTATCTTAGCACTATCTAAACTCAAAATGAACAAATATTGGTATGATGCATTAGATAAAAAATATGGTTCTGATAAGCTAACACTATGTATGACTGATACTGATAGTTTACTTTTCTCAGTTGAAACTAATGATATTTTTGAAGACTTAGAGGATCCTATCTTTAATAATTGGATTGATGGAAGTAATTTGAAAAATCCTTATTTAGAAAATTATAAGTTAGATATACATAGAGCTGTTCATCTAGGTACATTGAATCGATTAAAATTTGAAGAACAGGATAAGAATAATGTAAATCTATTTGTTATAACAAAGTTTATAGGATTAAAATCAAAGTGCTATATATACGAAAAGGAGAAAGTGAATGATGATTCTGATAATAATACTAATACTGACAATCGTTGTAAAGGTATTAATGTGAAAGTTTCTAGAAAAATAACTTATGATATATACAATGATTTTGTTGAAGGTGCTAGTAAAAGTCAAAAATACGAAGTATGTCAAATCAAATCAATACATCATAATGTTTATACAACAGTACAAAACAAAACTGGCTTAACCTATTATGATGATAAAAGATATTTTTTTGATAAATACAATACATTGCCATATGGATATAAAATAATAATAATTAATTAATACTTATATTATATATATAATTGTTTTCTTTACATGTACTCATCATCTACTTCAACAAAATCAGGTAATAAATTCTTAATTAAACTATCAGCATAAACTCTTTCATTTTCGCTTAAATGTCATGAATTATGATTTATGAATCTGTCTAATGATTTAATATATCTTTCTCTGTCTCTAGCTTTAGTATCGTTATCATATAGATTAGGTTTGTATTTATGTCTTATAATTTTACCATCATCTTCATCATCATCATCATAATTATCATAAACAATATTTCTTTTAAATACAGGTGGTTTCATTTCTTCATGTATTGCTTGAGAATAAGTATTATCATTAGTATTAACAAATAAATTCTTGAATTTTCTATCATCAGTTTTAGGTTCAGTATCATACTTACGTTTTGCATGTATATTATATTCTAGATCAAAGTCTTTTTCATGTAAATCATTCTCATTATAAGGTACACTATCATTGTTATTATTTCTCCTGCTCTTTATTTTATTGTATCTTAGTTTTTCTTTGTCATCTAAGTTAGATTGTGTCATTAAATATTCATAAGTTCTTTTAATTCTTTGTCTTGTATCATTTCTACGTTTTTTACGTAATAATTCAGCAACTCTATTCACTGTTAATGTTTCTGGTAATTCAGTTTCTTTTTGTTTGACTTCTTTTAATCTCATTTCTACATCATCTGATGTAACTGGATTATTAGTTCTAGCAGTGTTATTAGCGCCAGTATCATCATCAAAATCATTATTAGGATCATATTTGTTATTCACTTCTGGTTCTGGCATATATACTTGTATACTTGGTTCATTATATGCATCATTATAAATATCTAATGTACCAAAATCAGTATAAGTTGCATTCTTAGAACTATTCAATGTTTCGCGTAATTCGTTCAACTTATTAGCATGCTCTTGTTCCATATTTTTTAATTTTTGTTTCTAATTTCTTTCATAAAATTCTGAATTTTTCTTCATTTCAGATTCATGCCATTTTTTGTATTTTTTTGAATCAGTCTTATATTTATTGATCCATGAATCTTTTTCAGTTGCAGTATTTTTTAAATTTTGTTCTAACAAACTCTTTTCATTTGCTAATACATTTATACTATTTTCAGCTGCAGTAATTTTTTCTGTATATTCTGCAATTGCTTTATCGTATGTACTTTGTAGTTGTTCATATTTCCTTCTATCTTCTGCTTTCATATTTGTTTCATTTTGTAATAACTCTGATACCATTTTATGTTCTTCCATTAATTTATTTAAATTTTGTACAGCTAAATTTCTATCTGCTGTTAAAGTATTTATTTCACTATTTCTTTGTATTAATTCTTGATTAGTATTATAATGTCTTATTTCGATTTGCTTTTTCTCATTTTCTAATTCACTAATTCTAAATAACATTTGCTTTTTCTCTTTTTCTTTATTCGCATAACCATTATCAGCATTTTGCTTATATGCATTGAATTCATTATTCATAAGATTAAATTGTTGTTTCATACTTTCTATTTCATTTTGTTTTTGAGCTAAAGAAGTATACAAATCATTTTTTGATTGTTCAGCATTACTTAGTTGATTATTTAAATCTCTTCTAATCTCTTCTTTTTCTCTTTTTAAAGCTTCATTTTCTTCTTTTAATGATTCCATTTGAGTTGCTAATGTTTCTTTTGATTTTCATTATAATCATGAATTATTTGATTATTCTGTTGTTTCAATATATCAACTTCTTGAGAATATGCTGTATTTTTACTGACAAATTCATCTCTTTCATCTTGTAAATGTCTAATTGTGTTTTCACATGCTTTTTTATCATAGTCTAAAATTTTGTATTTTTCTTCCATATTTTTTAATTGAACCATTAATGCTCCTACTTGAGGATAATCATCTTTTCGGTTTTGATCTTTTTTCAATATTTCCATTTCTTTTACTTTAGTGTTATTTATAACCTACAATGTTATTATTTAAAGAGTGTATTTGATTTTGATAAGAGGAATTTTGACTATTTAATGCATTTATATTGTTTTGAAATTCTTTGTTTTGATTTTGGTAATAAAGCATATCACTTTGCATTCGTTGATTTTCGTCATTCATTCTAGATAATTTCTCTTGATATTTTTCATTTTCTTCTGTTAAATTATCAATGCTTTGTTTAGCTTCATCTAATTGTTTGTCAATTTCTTTTCTTGCAAAATCAATTTTCATTTTTCTTGAAGATAGTATTTTATTTTCATCATACAATTTTTTATATTCAATTTTTATGTTTTCAATATCCTCTTCATATTTCCTTTTTGTACTTGCTAATAATGATTCTTTTTCTGATTCTTTAATTTTGTAACTATTTATTTCTTTTATAGCATTTTCATAAGCTTCATCAATATTCTTTCTATATGCTTTTTGTTCTTCGTATTCTGCTTTTAATTTTTTCATTAATTGTCTGTTTTTATTTTCTATTTCTTCTAACTGTATTAATTTTTGTTGTAATTCTATTTCTCTTTCTGATGGACCAGATGGAACATTATCTGCTGCAGGTGGTGGTGGAATAGCAGGACCATCATCTTCTTCCATTTGTGTACTTGAATCAATAGTTCCATTTGGTATAGGATTGCTAAACAGTGTTTCAGTATTTGTAGAACTATCAGTTCTATTACTCATACTTGTGCCACCACTGCTTCCAGATTTACTTCCTGGGGGTGGAGGTGGTATATAAGTTGAACCACCACCACTACCACTTGGTTCAAATCCCATCCCTCCCCCAGGCGGAGGATAGAAGAAGGAAGGAGGAGGAGGAGGAGGAGGAGGATATGAGGTGTAGGTAGTAGAGGAGATATTACTAGTGTTAAAGATGCCTCCGTTTGTTAATCTTGTTACCTATTGCTCTAGCAAGTATACCATTTTTATTATTAATATCAGGTTCCAATGTTGGTAATGTTTTGGTTATATATTTTAAATTTTCTGTTACACCATTGAAACTATCATATGGTAATGATCTTAATAAAGCAGATTGTACAGGACCGAAAAATGAATCTCTATCTTTGGCTGTAATTTGACCGCTTTTTAATGCATCATAATAACTCTGTAATGCTAATTTCTTTTCTTTTGATATAGTTGGATCAGATAGTAAAGTTGGAAGCATTTACAAATCATTTTGAGTTGCTAATCGATCCATATTGAACCTAGTAAAAGCAGCTTCTCTCATTTTATTTCGCATAACACTTTCTTCATCTACTCTTACACCAACTGATTTATTCACTGTCTTTCTCAAAGCTTTGTTAAATTTGTTAACTTTTGCTCTTCTTCTTATACGTTTCAATAAACGTTTTGTTAAAATCTGCTTTAAGCTTTTTTTGAATATAATTTAAAATTAAAAATAAACTGGCATCACAGCATTATCACCAGGCATAGGTGCATCTGCTGGTGGTATTTTTAAACCACTACCGCTACTTTGTTTTGTTTGTGCAAATGGATCACTATCACCTGGTAACCTAATTGATTTTGATTTTTGTGTTTGTTGTTGTTGTTGTTGCTCTAAATATATATTACTTGTATCTTGTTTGTTTTTTAATTTGTTCATTCTTGCTTCTCTTGCTTTGGCTAAATTTTCAGCTCTTTTCTTTCTAGTCTCTTCACTTAATTTAGAATTAGATGATGTAGGAGGCTTGTCATTTACATGATTTAAGTTATATAACAATTCTGCAATTTGTCTATCAGTCTTACTCATATCTCTTGCTAAAGGTGCATCATTATCATAATCATCGTCAGAAGATGATTCTTCATCGTAATAATCTCTTGTGTATCGTTTATTATACATTATTATTATGTTATTTTTAAATATATAAAACAATAAGAATTTATCAAATGAATAATAAAATCAATAACAAAGTTTATGTTGTTAACTTGTAAGCTAAAAAGCTTTGTAAACTGTTTTGTGGATTGTATAAACCTCTATGGTTAAATCCACAAGGTTTAGCTAATCCATTTAAAATAGGCCTATTGCTAGGAGGTTTAGTAATACCTATACTACGAATTTTACTACCACCATTCATTGGTAATCTAAGTCCACCATTTTGTCCAAATCTTTTACCGCCTCTATGTCTTCTACGTTTTCCATAACCATAGTTACTAGCAGTGGAACTTATATTATTTGCTATATCACCAACTTTATTAAAACCTAATTTTGTTGCAATGTCACCTACCTTACCTGATATATTACTAATATATTTCTTGTCTTTTGTAGCTATTTTTCTTATTTTATTCCATCCTTTCTTAAACAAACTACCTAAACCAGCTCCCTTCCGTTTGCTAGTATGAAATGAAACAACTTTACCAGATTTTGTCCTAAACTTAACAGTTCCACCACCAGTCATAGATGAAGTATCACCTAAGAATCTACCATCAGGTGTAAATTGTGACATTCTAGTAACTCTATGTCTTGCAACCCTACCTCTATGCCTTCTCTTACCATATCCCATGTTTTCTATACTGCTACTAATAGCTGGTCCAGCAAAAGGTATTAAACTAGCTGCACTAGATAGAATTTTAGATTTTTTTAACCAATCTTTAAACTTACCCATTATTTAAATAACATAAATATATATTAAAAAACATTAAGAATTTATCAAATGAATTGATATTCAATAAATTCTTTTAAATTATTAAATAATGTTTAGACAACGTATTTTATTCGCTACAGGTGATTTGCATGAAGAAGATGCTATCTCAAATTTTGATATTGAAAAGATCATTAAAAAAATGTTTCCTAGACTATTAAAATATTTTAAAGGTGTTATATTATGGGATGAACTTAGCAAAATAGGTCAACTATGTAAAAATGATGATGTTTGGTGTGTTATACTTTGTACTAATACAACTAAAGATCCTGTAAGTAAAATAGGTCATTGGGTTAGTTTATGTGTTAACAATAATGCTAGGAGGATAATGTACTATGATAGTTTTGGAGATAAACCAAAGCAAATAACAAAGTTTTATAAAGATTTAACAAAATTAAAAAAATATCCTAATGATGAATATAAGATAAAAATAAACAGAGTGAAAAATCAAAGAGTTGATAGTGTAAGATGTGGTTATCATGCAATTTTGTTTTTAGTTGATATCATAGTAAATAATAAATCGTTTGTGCAAGCAACAAATTTTAATTCATTAAAAGGAGAAAAAAGAGCTAAAATGTTAGAAACAAAATTTAAAACTATATAATTTTTATTCTTTTTCTTTTATTATTGTGTGTAAACAATTTGGTATACAATTTCATTAATGATTGTGCTTTTCTTCTACGCTTTTTACCTAAACCATGTATTCTACGCTTAGCTGTTTCTCTATCATCAATAGCTCTTTGATTAATACTATCTCGATTTGCATTTCTCATATAATCATCAATTTTTAAATAATTATTTTCATCTTTATCATCTAATCTAGCATCTTTTAATACATAAATATTATCTTTCAAAGATACTGGTACTATCAATTCTACTGTATCTCCTATCTTAACAAAGAATGGATAATTATAGAATTTGTGAATTCCATCACCTGCTATATCGCATGACATATAATCAAACATTGGATCACTTATTACATACCATGATCTATCACTTTCTTGAGATACTATTACTTTGATTTGTTTACATTTGATTTTTTTATCGTTAGGCCAATTTTTATCATAATCCATACCTATTAATACTTTTATGTTTTTATTTTCCTCTTCATCATCTGTTAGAATATTGATACATGGATTATATATGTATATTTCCTGTTTAGCTTGTCTTTCATTAAATGCTGTTCCTCTATGATTCTTTAACCAATATTCTAATAAACCAGTATATGAATATATATTTCTATTGTAATCATATCCATAAAACATTATATTGATACTACTGTAATTTTGAGGTATATCATTTACTTCAGTTGCATTATATTTAGATCTAGGTAATAAAGGTAAATTGATGTTATCTTCTCTAACCCAATCAGTAAAGAACATATAACTCTTGCTTGAATTTTCATCTACAATTGTACAAGGTGGATTATGGTTATGTATAAATGCATCAATTGAATATATTTTACCATTATTTGTTAACAATTGTGTATAAAACTCTTGTATTATCTTAGTTACACCTATTTTTGCACCATTTTCTCTATTAGCTAAAAATCTATGAGATTTATTAAAGTCTCTATTTGGATTTGGTATAGCATTAAGCAAATCATCTGGTACTAAAAATGAAAATCTATCAGATGGTATAAGATGATGAGGATTAAATTGATTATTTAAACTAATTACATTAGATCTAGATACATTTAATACAGGAGGAGGTGGAGGTGGTTGTTGTGGAACAGTTCTTGCTGGTATAGGTCTTGGTGGCAAAGGAGGAGGTGGTATTTGATTACTCATATCACCAAGATCATAAGTGTCTGAATCTTCTTCAGTATCACTACTTGATGGATTATTATCATTATCTTCACTATCACTATTTGCAGGTGATGCATTATAAAATGCATTAACATTTCTATCAATCAAATCTGCAGTAATTGATGGATGAGGATAATTAGTTGGTGCAACATATCTCCAATTTCTATGATCTGCAACATTCATTCCAACATAAGCTGGAACTGATCTTCTATGTTTAATTTGACGGTTAAGTTGTGTATCTAAAGCTCTATTCATTGTAAAAGTTATAGGATTAGCAAATATATTTGTATTGATTTGACCTTGTGGTACATGAGCTTCTGATAATATTTTTTGTATAGTTGCTAAATAGTTATATCTATATCCTGTTCTATTATCACCATCTGGTAATCCCATAAAATTTCTTCTATCAGGATGATATGGTAAAGTATATTCATTATCATTTTGATAATTAACACTTAACTTATCTTTTAATATTGGTATATAATATAAAGCTAATATATACAAATCAGTTACACAGTTGTATATGATTAATGCAATTGAATAAGCTGTTTCTTCTTTTTGATTTGTTAAATACCAAAATTTAGTTCTCATTAAACGACCTATGTAGAACTTTAACTTATCTTTTAGAGAATCACAAAAGCTAATTATATCATAATTTGCATTGTTGTTATTATTTTCATTATTATCGTTGTTATTATTTCCATTGTTGTTATTATTGTTATTATCATTACTTCCATTGTCTGCATTTACTAATACTCCTCTTACCATATTATCATGTCTATTTTGCATAACATTTTCCGCTCTTATTTCAGCTGCACTATTATAATGTTCATTATTCATTATGTTAAAATCATTTTCTGGTTCTGGATGTCTTTCATCAATTTCATAATGAGTTTTTTTAACTCTTCTATTTTCTAGTTGTGTAACGCCTATTCTCTCTTTTGGGTGTAAAACAACAAATGGATTTCTTTGTAATATAAAATCAGATGCCATACACAATTTATCAATACCATCTGCTATACGAGTTTTAAATATTCCACATTCTCTTGCATTAGCAGAATTTTCATTTCCTGCTAATTTTGGATTATAAGCTTCTAATGGTTTACCATGTGCAAAAGGACCTGTTACAAATAAATTCTTACACCAATTAAACATTTTCATATGTTCATCATATAAATTATATATTCTATTAAATTCATGATTTGGCCATCCTATAGGAATTAGTCTATATTGCATAATCAGTGCTTTGTTAAATCTTTTCACTTCTTGATTCACATAGTTATTCAAATCATCTTCGCTTATATCTTGAAATGGTATGACTTGATTCCTTCTATGTCTTCTTCTATGTCTTATTCTGTTCATATCAATAGGTACATTATCTTCATCTTCTTCATATTCATAATCATCATCTGTTGGTTCATCTTCTTCATCATCATTTGAATTGTTAACTTGTGGTTGTGGTTGCATATATATAACGATATATAAATTAAAGAATAATTCAAATAAAATTATATTTTAATATTTCTCAACAATTATAAAACATAATGCAACCTAAAGATGGTAATAATGTTATAAATAATAGAAGATCATTGTTCTTAACTACATCAGACTATGATTCAAAATTTTCAAATAGATGGACAAGATGTATTAATACTCCAACTATAACTGAAAAATATCAATATATGAGTTTAATTACTGCAGTTATACCAAATAACTTCTATACAATACAAGATGAAGTAAATGATCATATACTCTTTAATTTTACTTATTATAGCTGTATTAATCCAGATGAAACAAATCCAATAAAATGGGCATACCCTGAAAACCAATTAGGTCCTTATAATAAAACTATTGATATTAAAATACCTCAAAGAAAATATACAGGAAAAGAATTGTTAGATTTTTTTGCTAGAAATCTCTTAGATTTTACTTTTTATGCATTTGATAATGTAATAGCACCATTACCAGATGAAGATTTTGCAAATAGATTTCCATTTCGTAAAGTAAATGATCAAACAGATGTACTTCAATTTGAAAAAACTTCAGAAAATAGATTAAAGTTACAATTTAATTATATTACTCATTTCGGAAAATATTACTTTACAGATTTTAGTATGGAATTCCCTAACTTAGCATATAAGTTATTTGGTTTAGATGAAATAAATAAAAGTATATCAATTTATCATGCAAATCATTTAAGTGATGCATATTTCAGTAAAGATTTTAATTATTATTCTAATTTGTTACCAAATCAGCCTTCTTTACTATGGGTGTCATTCATACAAATTAGATGTGACTGGGTTAATAGTGGTGAGAATTCAATGGTTTTAGCAAATATACCTGTAACTGATATAAATGCAGATTATACTACATTCATTAATCCACAAATTGAATGGACAACTAAAAAGATGCAATATCACGAATATCAACGAATGAATATATCAGTCTCTCAACAAGATGGTTATGCAATTGATTTAAATAACTTACCTATTTATTTTGAGATTATTTTGTATTAATAAATTTCTTGCTATTTTTAAGCATTTTTTTGATTTTTAAAAAATAACATAAAATATGTCAATCACTGCTGTACCTAATTCACAAAAACATGAAAGCATTGTGCCAGCTTATATACCAGTCTACAATCATATTTTAGTTACACCTAACCAAAGCAGAAATGAGACTGTTTTATCTTTAAATTCAAACAGTGATGCTATTACATTTGAAATATCTGGTGATAATTGTGTTAATCTATCAAAAAGTTACTTTGAATTTGAAATAGATTATACTACAGGTCAAAAAAGAGATCATGCAGCTTCAGGTTCAGGAAATTGGAAATTACCTATTACACCTGTAACTTCTACTAGTGGTAAAACATTAGATCATATAAATTTAAAGAATTCAATGAATTTTGGAACTATCAAAGTATACAATAAAACTGGAACACTTCTATGTGATTTAGATAGTAGTTATAATGAATATCGAGATTTAGCTCATGAAATTGCTAATCAGTATCCTTATGATATAAAAGATAAAAATTATTATCAATATTTATTTGATGGCTTACACATTGATAATAATGAAATTCTTGAAACAACTATATGTGATTCTAATTCTACTTTAAAAGCAAATGGAGGTGTTTGGAATTATTGGGAAGAAATGGGAACAACAGAAGATATATTACATGGAAAACTATACTGTAGATTTCATTTTGCAGATTTCTATAATACTATATTAGCTTTGAAGAATGATATTTATTTTGGTGAAGTCATTTATATTCAATTCATCATAGCAATGGTTCTGTTTGGATTAATTCATGGCAACAACATGTAGGAATGAAAATTATTAACCCTAGACTTTACATTTGTTACAATAAAGATCCAACATGTAATGCTAATACCATTAATTATTCAACTCATCATCCTATTGACTTTACTGACTTTAATATAGTTCAAATCACTAAAGACCCTATTCCAGGTAGTAATACTTTTAACTATAACTTCAGTATTAATAGTAGCATTGGAAGTTATGTTAAATTTATATTGTATTATAATGATGCATATAAAAGAGATCCTATTCCTTTTGATCAGATCAAGATAGAATAAGATGGCAAATTAATGATTTCGTTTATACACCTGATTATTTATATCCTGCAAAATATCAAACTTGGGAATATATGAGAAATATTATTCAAAATACATTATATGATAAATGTAATATATATTCATTTCCCAAAACATTTTTTGATGTTCTAAATTTCAGTACTGATCGATTAACTGAATTAAAATTAAGAGCTGGTAAAGACTTAGCAAGTGATTTAAAAATTACTTTGGATTGCTCAAATAAACTATTGATTATTGGACCAAGGGGTGTTGAAAAAGTAGTATAAGTAATAATACTTTATTATTGACTTCTATTTTTATTTTTTGATTTCTCACTACATAATATATATATACACTATGTTTAAATTTGAAAAAATAAATAATATACAAATTGAACCTGTTGATGGTGGTGAGTCATTTGATCATAAGAAAATTCTGGGTTATGATTACTTTAATGAGCCTTTCTGCAATATATTTATTGTAGCTCGTAAGAACAGTGGGAAAACTACATTGATATACAATATATTAAGACATATTATAGATCCAAAATATAAGAAAAAACAACATGTACATTTTTTCGTAGGTACAATCAAACAAGATAGGATATATGATTCAATTAAAGAGTTATTAGATTATAATGAAATTAGTTATGATGAAAATGATTCATTATTTGAACCTTACTCAGGAGATAATTTAGTAGAGAAGTTAATGAAATCAATTGATGGTACAAACAAAGATAATTATGAATATGCAGAACATATTATAATATTTGATGATCTTAGTTTAGAGTTGAAAACAGCTAATATCATACCAGTATTAATGAAAGAAAATAGACATTTAAAATCAAAAATTATAATTAGTAGTCAATATATTACTGATATAGTACCTTCAGCAAGATCGCAAGTAGATTATTGTTAAACATTTTATGGATTGAGTAACAGAAATTTGTTTGACTTATACAACTCATTGAATATATGGATACCTGAATATGAAACATTTAAAGAGTTATATTTAGCTGTTACTAAGCCACAATATAACTTCTTATATATTGATAATGTTAAAAAGGTTTTTAGAGCAAACTTTAATATTTTGATTGAAGATCATTCTGAAGTTTCTTGATGTTTTTATTAATTTTGTTATTTTATTGTTTATTAATTCAAAAAATGTTTATTGGGGAACGAAATACTTCAGATATAAATATTGATACAGATAAGCTTGCTAAAGATATAGCTGACAAAATAAATATACCTCCTCCTTCTGATCCTATTGATCCTGATACTATTGTTAAACCCATCAATGATGAAATTGAAAAATGTAATATTAAAATAAGTGGATGTGATAATAAAATTACTAGTACATTAAGTGCAGTCACAACATTATCATTTAATAATGAAAATAATGAATATATTAGTAAAGAGACACTTGGAACATTATATTATCAAAATGATTATGAAAATTTTATGAAGAACAAAAGTGGTAAGTTTATGTATTCTATCTATAAACATTGCAAAACTATGAATATAATATTTCCTACTATATTAGGTAAGTATTATACTACATGGACTGTATCGTTAAAAGAAGATTTAGGTAATAATATGTATAATGAACAAATAATTGATCGTATACCTATTACAGTTACAATCTTCCCAAATTTTATGAGAATTAAAACATTAAAATTATGTCAAATATTTAGTGGTAATAGACAACTTCGTAAAATTCGTTTACGTTTAGATAATGATTCTCTTTTATATCCTAAATATAGTTCAGATGATAAATTCTATTCATTTTTTAATCATTTGTATAATCATTACCCTAATGATGGATCTAATGCAGTGCCATTCCCTATAGAGATTCATAACAATAGTGTTACCCCACCTCAAAAATTATCTTGTAATTTTTATTTATATTGTTTTAATGAAAATAAAGTTTTATTATGGTTAGAAAGTGATGGATGTGAAGGTGATCAGTATCAAGCAATATTACCTCAAACAATTGATACAAAGATTATAGATTTTGGTTTAAGGCATGTTTACCCTAATGATCATTCTTTATTATAGCTTTAATATGAATTTATTATGTTTATTATTAATACATATTGCTTTTTAAATTACGCATATTTTTAAACCTTCTATAACCCCCTATGTGTTTTTTCACCCTTAGAAACGTTTTGAATGCATAATAAATATATCAATCGATTTCTCTATTTATGCTGGGCTTATATATGCCCTTAGTTTGACTTTCTGATCATAATCGAAATTTAATTTTCTTAAAAAAATTCAAAAAACAATGATAGATAGGATGGCCACCATACTGTGTGATATGACACCATATAGTGAACATCCTATATCAAATAAAACAAAATATAGAGTTCAAGCCAAATCACTTTTGAAACGCGTCTATTTTTCTATTATTGAAATTTCTTATAAGACTTGTTATAATGCTAATTAATTATGTAAATTATGAAAACAACACTCCCACACAAACACAATATATCATTTGAACCAATTAGGACCAGAGATTAATAATCATTTTGGTACTCTGGCTCCTCATCATCATCATCATCTACTATAAATTGGGAGAAGTTATTATCATCCTCATCTTCCTCTGTACTGGTGTCTTCTTCCTTTCTGTTTGAATTTCTTTTCTGATTGGTCTTCTTTCTTTTGAATCTTGGAGCTTTAGATGTACTGCACTTTCTTTTGGTGGATGTCACTTTTAACAACTTGTTGTTGTTGTCATCATTATAATCATCATCATCCAGATTATCAAACAACGATGCTATAGAGACTTTACTACTTACCATACTTTCAGCAGTACATCTGTAAACTATATCTCCTTTCGAATTCTTGTTTTCTTCTTTTTCGCATTTTGCTAAATCGTTGTCACCGAAATGTATGATATACATACAAGTCAGTTCTATCATATCCTCCATTGCATGGTCAAGCATACGATCATACTATTGATTCAAAATTGAAATATATATTAATTGGATATACGATGCTTTTGTCCAGATCCTCTTTATACACGATATTACATAGCAGGACAGACATCAACACTCTGGACATTTTTAATCTTTCATGACGATCATCAATCTTTTCAATTTCTGTGAATCTTTTGTACCATGTACTGAAACGCCTTATACTGAAGTTACCATTCCAGCTATAGACATATAATAATATAATATACCTATAACGTTGCAAATCTTTCTCATGTTCTACAATCGTCTTAAAATTCTCACATAAAATTTTATATATGCTCGGATTTGGATCATTAATGAAACTATTTTTGTATAGTATCTTCCAGTTGCTCATAATAAGTGAATTGAAAGGAAAATAACGTTGAACGATGAACAAATGTTATATGTATATATATTTTTTTAAATGTTGCTATAAAGACATATAACTCTATTAATTTAGATAATAATCATAATGAAATGAATTTCATTATTACTTTTGTTTTTTGTTTTTGGACCATATGTTTAGCACTAATAGTTACGATCCACATTTATACAGCTCATATAGCAACGAGAACCCATATCCTGTCAAACCGTTACCTACAAATGGTAACTTATCACTTGCAACATATATTAACCATGGAGCACCGAATATTACACATCCAACAAGAGAGGCTTCGTATGAAGACCAAATGTCAAACCAAATTGCCTAATATCGATCACGCTTAGATGAACTATATAAAAATTATTATTACCGTAATGAAAATGAATTTGTCAAAATGACACAACATTTGTCTAGTATGAATGATATAGCTCCACCACCAGATGTAGTACGTGAATACTTAAGGAGACAACCTGGAAAACAAATTGTCGATTTCAAATATAAAAAAAATAATCCATTCGCAACTATCAAGAAGCCTGGGTACTTCCAAATGGATATAGTGTTTTTCTTACCTGATATGGAACATTTGTATTTTATCGAAATGAATTCAAGAAAAGTATGGGCAATATTTATGCCTAATAAATATGGTGATATTACATTGGATGCATTTCAGAAGTGGTATTATGAAACAGATGCCTATGGAAACAAAACACATAAAAATGTAGTAAGTATCCTATCAGATGCTGATGCTAGTTTTTCAAATATCAAGAAGTTATGTGATGCTGAAGGAATATCATATTTTCAAAAAGATGGTTCTGAGCATAAAATAGAGTCATTATTGGATAGATCAGTGAGTGTGATAAGAAGACTATTGTACAAACACTTGGTGGATCTGGGATATGATGCACCTACATATATGGCAGATATTGATCACAATGATAAGCATATTATACCAGATATGAATTATAAATTAAAACTAGATAGTATAATACAGGAAGTGATAGATGACTATAACAACAAGCCATTACCAGGAATTAAAGGATATACCCCAAATGAAGTATTCCATAGTCCAGAATTACAAAAACAAATATTACAAAAATCAATTAACTACAACTGAAAGAATTATGAAAAATTGGGCCATACTGGCCAAAATTTCGAAGTAGGTGATTTGGTGAGATTCAAAGAGAGAAGACGTAAAATGGATAAGAACATATACTGGTCAGACAATGTATATAAGATAATCAAGAAAAATCGATATTCATACATATAGGTGATATCAATGGGAATGACATTCAAGGTTTTTCATTAATTCGATTCAAACACTATGAGTTGCAGTTAGTGAGAAAAGATGATGCACCAACCACATGGTTTAGAAAAATACTGGAGAGACCCAAGAGAAAGAAGGGAGACAAATCAATATTGTAACGAATAAATTTTTATTATGCTATATATTGTATATGTTGTTTTTTATTATTGGGCATTGGATAGACTAGCTACGATGAGGGCTGCGTTTCAAATTTATAATTATTTATTTATTTATTAAATTAATTTCACAAGGAATTTATGGAAGTTTAATAATAATTTCTACTTGGATGTGTGTTGTTTAATATTGCGCCATTGAAATTCGGCTTGAATCATCCTGGCACGGTATATCTAAATGCCCTTTTTTTATTTAATTGGGATCTGATAGACTGTGCAAGGAAAAAAGAGTCATGCAGCTGGCATTAATGGTTCGATTCCTAGCACAGACTATTAGTAATCCCATTTTTTTTAATTTCTTTTTTTAAAAAAATATTTTATTATACATATGCTTACACTACCACCACAGATTGAATATAAATTACCAGAACTTGAATCCAAGGTAACAAAAAAATATCATTTAAGTGGTCCAGACATATACTTAGATTTGTATAGCCTACAATTCCTTATATTTTTTTATCATCGAAAACCTATATATCAATGGTATTTTGAGTTAACACACAAAATGATTAGCATGATCATGAGTCAACGTTTGATATTAGTGTTTGTAGGTCCTTGTGACTTAGGAAATAGAGATTATCCGAAAGTTACATACACACCAACAATGAAAAAAGTAATCATTAGAATGCCACAAAGATGTTTTAATGGTAAGATGCCAATATTCTTCAAATGTACTCATATGGATAGAGAGATGATAGAATATATTGAAACTCATACAATATTTCACCACACATAAAAAAAAAATAATTAAGTAATAATTATATATTATATATTATATTAATCCAAATTGTTTTTTCATTAACCTAATTTTTGCTTCACCCACTATTGTATTATAGTCAGTAGCCTTTTTGAAACTACACTGATCTCTTAAAATATTTTTCAAAAAATTAATAGCAAAAAAACCACAGTTGGCAGTATTTGAATTTTGATTCTGTACTCCATTGATTTTAAGTTCATACTTTTCATTATGATACTTTTTTAATTTTTTCAAATTTTTTTTAAATTCTTCCAAGTGTTGAGGATCTTCACCAAATGAATCATAGTACAGGAATTGTTTCTTGATATTGTCAACTACTAAGGCTACCCAATGACCTATAGAATTAGGGCTAGCTTGTGTGGTGAGTGTATTGATTATGATTCCCCATTGATTCTTCTTTTTGGGTATAGGAAGTACAAGCTCGTCCCAGCAGAACACTCCCATGAACTTTCCATGGAAATTATTGAACTCATTTTTCACAATTAACTCTATATCAAAGTTCGATAAGGTATCTGAAGTGATACTGTTATACAAAACTTTCCTACGTGAAATTAATTTCTTTACTTTTTTATTATTTCCATTACCTATTCCAAAGTAACTCATAGCTTCACTGAGTTGTTTTGCTTGATCTAAATTACTCACTGCTCTACCAAAATTAGTGAGTGAACTTGGAATTGTTTGTTGTGAACGTTTCACGTAGTTGTCCATTTTGATTGCATTCTTGTGTTGATATGGTGTTGGTTTTAACCAGTTTAATAAACCACCTGCATCTAGCAAACCAAAACAAGCAGTCAATGCACTGAATACTGTTCCTATACCTGCAACAGTTTGTAATGTACCTGTTGGATCAGCTGCAACAGCAGTTTTTGCCATTGATGGCATAGCTTTTGATAATTCACTGATACCTTTAACTGCTGCTGCAGCAGTTGTTGCATCACCTCCATTTGCAGCTGCAGCTACAGTTGCTGCTGTTTTTAATGTATCACCTACATTTTTTGCATCTATATTTCCAATATTAGAAAATTTGTAGAAGAATGGAACTAATTGAAATAAGTATCGAACATATGGATGAGTATTGAACATAAATGAAACACCAAAGTTATACAACAAGTCTACAGGTAACCATGATTTTTGAATTGCTTCAGGTAACATTGACTTAACTTTTTCTGAATTACCATAATACAAGTCAGTGATAGCAGGTAATCTACCACCTGACAGCATACGAATTATTTCATAGTAGTCGAAAATAAAGTACCACATTACATACAAGAACCCTGATGTTGGTAGTTTAGATTTTTTCCATAACCAATAAGCCAAACATGTCATTACTATTGCACGAACATATTTCATTGCATGATCTACTTCAAACATTTGAGGAGTAACTCCACCTACCAAATATGACTTCATTGTATAGTATATTTGTGGAAATATCCTAAATACATTCTCTACACACAGGAACAAATTACCAGCAAAACCCATAAAATCAGATTCACGTAATGAATCAAGTGCTTTTTGAAATTGTGAATTTTCAAATTGTGCCCATGAACTACAAGCAGTTTTCACTAAACCAATAGCTATTTCATATTTTTGTCTATTATCTGCATTCACCCACTCTTGAGGAAGTGAGTGACCTAACTTCTCTCTGTTATAATCAAAGTTAATGAAATCTCTACTATTTTGTGATGCTATTTCATTCAGTTCTCTATATTTATCTTCATTAATTAATGTACACTGTCCTTCACCCATATCTATAGCACTATTCACCAGTTCTTGATTTTTTGGATCTAATGCCCATCTATAAAATTTTGATCTTTCTAATATCTCTTGATCATCCATATATCTTTGTGCCTTTTGATTATTCAATGCAATATATTCTTTTACTTTTTCAGCTCGATTCGGATCAAAATTATATGGATCTGAATATTGATTGATCTTACTTACTCCATCAACTAATTCATTTTGCAAATACTCCTGTTGTAATAATAGTTTGTTATAATATTCTATTGCATCTTTATCATTACCTGTTAATTTATCCCAAGTTGAGGTCAACCAATCTTGTCTATAATTTTTATAGGCTGCTAATTGAGGATTTTTTTCTATAATCTCTTGTAATGATTTATAATTTTGTAATTTAGGAAATTTTTGTAACAAAGGATCTGTAACTCTATTCATTCCATTATCATATGCCTGAACATCTGCTTCTGTAACATATTCAGGCCAATTCAAAGATAGCTTCTTGGATTAGATGTATCTAATTCTGCTGATGGGAATGTTCCTCTTAAATGTCCTTTTTTATGTTCACGATCTAGCATATCATAAAAATTAATATGATAATTGTTAGGCAACATTGAAGCATAATTATTAGTTAATGCATATTGAACTTCTTTTCGAGCTTGTCTATTCAAACCTGGACTAAATAATTTATCATAATTCCAATTATAATCATATCCTACAGTTTCTATTGGTATATATGGTTGAATATATTCTGGTATTTGACTTGGCTGTAATTGTGATGTTCCATTATAAGCAGCACTAGCAGCATCATACATTTGTTGTCTTGGATTAGTAATAATGACATGCTCATTAGGACCAACACTTTGACCCACTCTTAATGGTATAATACCACTATTACCACCTAATTTCTTAGTAGCCAAGAGATGCCTCCGTGGGATACTCTCTAATTTTAGTTTATTTCTTCTGTGATGTTTCTTATGTTTGAAATGAACATGTTTTCTTCTACCTGAACCTGTCTTTGGATATCCATCTAAAGACATACCAAATAAACCATAATTTACTTTTGGCATAAATGATATTCACTACCCATACCATTAATTAAATTGCACACATCTGATCGTGCTTCTGGAACACTACGACCACATTGATATTTGAAATAATGTAAGTAATCTGCCAATTGATCTATTGTTCCACCATAGCTGGAATACTTTGATATAATATCTAATGGCAATCCTACATTTTTTACATACATTTTCTAAATCTTGTTTTGTATTATTCATAACCATTTGCTTAACTGATTCATAATCATATTGATTAATCAAAAATGGTTGTAATTTTTCCATAATAGCATCTACATTATATCTTTGTTGTTGTTGTTGTATTGTTGTGTTATTTTGCAATGTTGGCTGGGCTGCTGCGCCGTGGCGGCAGCAGCACCTGCCATCATTCCGGCGTAACTTGCAGCATTTGAACTTTGATTATTATAACCTGCCCCAGTTGCAGGTATTGAAGTTGTATTATTAGAACTAGTTGTAGTACTATTAGTTGTATTATTATAACTGGGGCAGTTGTAACATTCGATGCTTGAATATTTGAAGTGCCGGCGCACTCGTCGAATTTGTTGTTGTAGGAGTAGCACCAAATATACCTCTGAACCAATTGTATATATTGCTTAGTGATGTAGTAAAGAAACCCATTATACTATCTAACTTAGAATGAATCCATTGTGACATATCCATTGGAGGAACTTGTTTCCAACGATTATATACCAAACTGACAAAATTAGGAGTTAACATTGACACAAAAGATGCTGCATTAACCCATGCTGGATAAACCAAATATCCATTGCATAACACCACTATATCCTATTCCTGCATTTACTAAATACTTTAATATTGCACCAACAGTACTATCAGGAAATAGTATATCAAACACTTGTGAAATAGAACCTAATGTCATAGTACATAAGCAGAACTTTACACCAAATTTCAACCAATCGTATGTTGTATTACCTGAGAAATATTTATCATTTTTGAAATTAATGATTGTTTTTCTCTTTCTTCCATTGTTGCTATTTCTCTGATATTCTTCATTCCTTGCTTTCACTATTTCATTTTCTTGTTGTAATTCATACTCGTGATCTTTTTGTGTTGTACCAGCATTATTATTCCATCTTGGATTGGATTGATATGAATTTACATTGTACTGTGATCCCATTGTTGTAATGGTGTCCTTCAATTTGAGATAAAAATGG
This sequence comes from Proteromonas lacertae, assembly GCA_002245135.1. Classification (NCBI taxonomy): domain Eukaryota; class Bigyra; order Opalinata; family Proteromonadidae; genus Proteromonas; species Proteromonas lacertae. The sequence goes on along the minus strand of NGBS01000049.1, from coordinate 286 downwards.
ATTTTGCCATTGATATGTTAAATTCTCTGGTTGAGCATTAATCTGAGTATGGCTTGTTATACTTACCTATGTTCCTATAATATCGTCCAAACTGATCTGTGATGCCTGACATATATAATTTGTATTTCATCTCATCAGTCATAAATTGTTTTTTGTTTATATTTGGATTAACAGGCTTTGATAATTCCTCTATATCATCCTCATCTCCTATAGTATCATAAAATTTATTGAAACTAGATTTAGGATCATAGACATCTAATCCATATGTACCATTGCCTTTGTCAAC